>JAJMHJ010000012.1:133954-287277 GCA_030583035.1 Yamadazyma taylorii | reverse complement strand
AATTTATCCCACCAATTATCAAATGCTTTTATAGGAACCTTACCTTGATCATCAACAAAACTAGATAAATAGTTATAAGCATGTGACACGATCTTATTAGCCATGTTAGCAAGAGTATTTGGATTATTAGATAAATATGGTTTTGGAGTTGATACTAATGCAGTAGAATTTCCTTGAGACTTAAGTTTTTCTTGATTTAATTGAATTTCAGCTTCTGCAGTTGGTTCAATTGATAATCCAATGTTTATAGTAAAATTATCATTTGAATCTATAAATCCTTCATCCATCATATCTCCATCATTACCATTATTAGGGGTTGTGGAATTTGTTTGAGGTTTTAAATTATTTAATTTGAAAATCCCACTTGGTTTAACGGGATTTAATCCTCCTAACAATTTGAACTCTTGTGAATTCGGTAATTGGAAAAATACTAACGCCGTATACCCTGGATCATTAAATTCTGTTTGAGGTAATAAAAATATAGCAATATGGGAAACGTTAGATGCATTTGGAACACTAATGACATATTTATTTTCAGCTACTTGACTAGCCAATTGAATGGGTCTACCAGAACAAACAGCACCAAACATGATAACAGACTTCCACTATATTAGATTCTCTTTTCTAAGCGTATGTGTATGTGTATGTGTATACTTAATATAGTTAATTGTCTTCTCGATAACAACTGACCCTATTTGAATTGCGATCGACCATCACCGCATCACCACCGCCGCATCACCACCAGAGATGAGCATCAGAAAAAAAAAAAATCTCTAGAAATTTCTTGAAAAAATTACCATGGATGATAAAAGAAAATGATTATGATACACCATGAGTAATTATTGATACAATCATCCTATAGTAAAAAACGTTGAACATATTTTCCATCTTTCGTGATGTTTCATATTCAAGGATATGTCTTTATCAAAAGATGAATATGGGAAAGATACTCCGTGACATGTTTTTAAAATCTCTCCCCATCTCTAATTAATCAGTAACAATAAAACTAGTAGCACATCCCCCAGCAATTAGTATACATGAGCCCGTAAATAAACGATTTAACCTATCAAAGGTTATATGGTCATGTTCTGGGATTGATGATACTCCACAATTCCCATGTTCTCCCCATCCCCAACTATAAATATTATTTGTTGATAAGCATTTAATGATTCCATGCTCACTGCCCAAAGTGAATTCAAAATCTTCCTTAATTACATGACAATCTTGGGGGAAATGTTGACCATGGGAGTTCTTTCCTATTGAGACTATTGTGCCGTTATGTTTATAGTGAACTGATGACCACATAGTCTTGACAATTGGTGGTAAATCAGTTAATGGTAATTCAATTTCCATAGGGGATTTCCCCCAAGAAATCAATTTAGTAGAGGTTTGAAGAATAATGGAGTCTTTAGTGACATGGAAATCTAGAATATCTTGGTTATCAATAGGCAATTGAAGGTTTTCTGGTTTCCAAAGAACCGATTTAACTTTAAATAATTGTCCCTTTCTTGAGTTCCCCCACCCATAATAATCACCAGTATGATCTCTTAAGACGGTGAAATTAATTGATGACTTTATAACATCTACTGGTTTATTCATTAACCATTTCATTTCAGTTTTTGTGAATTCATTGCCTAAACCTAATTCACCCAGAAGTCCGATTCCACATACATATATATCATTTTGGTTATTAACTAAGATAGAATATTCCCATCCACAACTGATATGAGTCCAATTACCTGGGACCTGAGTGAATACTGGTACATGAACCGAATCCTTCAGTATTTTATGTCCACATTGACCATAAGTATTATCACCACAACTGAATGCTTCTCCGGTATCAAACAAGATAAATGTATGATTCCCCCCACAAATAATATGCTTTGGGGCTATATTAATGGTTTCCTGAACTTCATTGCCTATTTGAAATTTACATGGTATAAGCGTATCGAAATCTTCATCACTATCATTACCTAATTGATAATTACCATTGGATCCACATCCTAATACCTTCATTGTAACCGTTTATAGGGGAGCAATAGTTAGTCCTGCTCGCACTACAGCTGTAACCAGATCTGGAGGGCATGAGGCCATCTCTACAAGTAGTCGCATTTTCATTCACGGCCTACTGGTGATTCAAGGCTTGAAACAAAATGGTAATAACCACTCTAATAACCACCCTACAGCCCTATATCGGTTCAATACTAGTTAATTCCCTAAACACCATTAACCAAAACACCATTGATTGAATATATTATGGTTTCTATATCCCAGAACAACCATTATCGGCCTAACGGGTTATACAGATATCCAGGTAGGTACACTACCAAAGGCCATTTTTAACCTAAATGGTGTTTAAAGTTAGTAACTGCTCATAACTGTAACATCCATCAAAGGTTAGACCTGGACTAAATAAGCACATAGACTTTAACCATTACGAGGATTTTATCAGTCAGAAT
Source organism: Yamadazyma taylorii (assembly GCA_030583035.1). Classification (NCBI taxonomy): domain Eukaryota; kingdom Fungi; phylum Ascomycota; class Pichiomycetes; order Serinales; family Debaryomycetaceae; genus Yamadazyma; species Yamadazyma taylorii. Next base: position 284,818 of record JAJMHJ010000012.1, on the reverse strand, counting down.
CATTTACATAACCCTTCTCACTATTTTTCTTCATCGTTTGTCTACACCGTTTGTCTACACCGTTTGTCTACACCATTTGTCTACACCGTTAACAGTCAGTTTTTACAGAAGATTGGCAAGTAAAGCGTTAGTCAGGTACAACTAACAAGCTACTAACGAGTGAGTAACCAATAAGCCGTTCAGTTTGATCCTGCGTCCTCCCTTCCCAATCTCTAGAAATACCATGATGGCCTCATGGCATTTATCTCCTTTATCTTCCTTCCTTACAGTTTCCTACAGGTTCCTACTTGCGTGCGCTTACAATACAATCAATATTTACGTATCGAAATCGTCTGTTGTGAGTCTTTTTTTAGATTCTCGGTTGCAAGTCTGCGTCTACGCCTCTTCGTGAGAAATTTTCTAGTCCGAGTGCAAGATCGAGAAGAAGTAAGAGACTTATTGATTATACCCTACAAGTATCGATAACCTACAGGTGCTTGGCAATTCCTATCAAAAGTTCAAGGTATTTCAGGAAACAGTGAAAACTCATACGTTGACACGCTCATACACTCATACACTGTCTCATATTTCTTGAACCATGATAGCACGTTCGTTACTTATATTCATACCGGTGATTCTAGGGTTTATAGGGATCATGTCGTTGACCAGATCCCCCCATCAAGAACTATTAGGAGTGAAATGCTTTATGAAAGAAGGTCCTACTCCTTCAGAAGTAGTTACTAGTATCACGGAGAGTCTTGATATCACTACCTCTTACACATACATTGAAGAAGTAGATGATGAACAGGTGGTACAAGTATTTCAAACCACCTTAACGAAGAGAGATGATGACGATAGTGATGGCGATGGTGATGATGGTGATGATGGTGATGCAGATGGCAGTAATAATAATGGCCAAAGTAATAATAATGGCCAAAGTAATAATAATGGTGGTGGAAATGGGAATGGAAATGCCAGCGGGGGTAATAACAATTCAGGTACTTCCAGTTCCGGCTCTGGTTCTACCAGAGGTGGAAATGGGAATTCCCAAAACCCTTCATCATCTAGTACCCGTTCGACCAGAACATCCTCCTCGTCTACTCGAACTTCTACAAGTTCTTCAGGTACCACTTCTTCCAGTGGTGAACCTGGGGGTAATGAAGGAGGAAATAATCCTAGTCAAAGTGCAACACCATCTATGCCAAGATCCACTGAATCATCGGGTACTACAGTTGATTCTTCAAGTTCTAGCTCACTCCCCCCATCTGCTTCTCACGAAGATGAAGGTGATGATAATGATGACAATCAAAGCAGCAGCACCTCTACTACTACTACCAATAGCAGTAGCAGTAGTGAAGAAGCTCAAAATAGTAATAATGATACCAACAATTCTACTTCTAATGATGATGATGACAGCTCTCAGACTACTAGTTCTCATGATAGTTCAAATACCAGTTCAGATAATGATGATGACAACAGTAATAGTGATGAATCAAGTACTACATCAACATTTGAATCTGTAGAAAATGGATCCACTGTACTTGTAACTAAAACCTTAGAGGCATCAAGTCTGCCTACAGCTTCAAATAATGATGATGATAATGATTCTGATGATGATGGATCAGGATTATCAGATACCAATAAAATCGTGGTAGGAGTAGTGGTAGGAGTTGGAGGAGCTATTTTAATTGGATTAATCGCATTAATTTTCTTTTTAAAGAAGAGAGCTAATAAGAATTTAGAAAATGGTAGTTGGACGTTTTGGAGAAAGAATGAAAAAGAGGGATCAGATGAATTTTTAAATGGGGAATTAGGGGTTAGAGATCGTAATATCAATCAAGGATCTAATTTCTAGGTTCAAATGATTTTTTTTACAACTTTGATAGAAAATCCTATTTTAGGTACTAATAGAGGTATATTTTAATACATAGAAAATATTCGTAACCGTTACTGTAAATGGAGGAGAGGACAGAAGATGTAGAGAAATTTACAAAAATCCTGTAAAGCAACCTAAACAAAATAGGAATGGGCTAACGAACAATGGAATGGCTTTAAGTTTAAAATTTCAGACATGTGTTGACCTTCGAAAAGGTTTAAGTTTGACACAGACTGGTTATTGTAACGACTGGAGGTTGATGTGATAAAGGTACTGATAATGAAGTTCCATCAATATGTAATAGTTGTCAGACATACAGTACTGTAAATCAATGATAGATAAATAAAGCCGATCCCCTGGTAGCTAGGCTTTAAAAGGCCCATGGCTGGTTCCGGTGGCCCCGTTATGGCCGAAGGTTCCAACAACCCAGTATTAGAGTTAGAGTTAGTCTCAGTACCAGAGTTAGTCTCAGAGAGTTAGTACCAGAGTTAGTCTCAGTACCAGAGTTAGTACTGGTGTAAGTCTCAGTATCATTGTTAGTCTCAGTATCATTGTTAGTCTTAGTATCATTGTTAGTCTCAGTATCATTGTTCCTATTACCATCACAATCACCATCATAATCATACCCACAATTCATACCAACCGGCGTCGCCGTTTGTACGGACATATCATTTATGATTGTCTAGCCCTCGTTTTGGAGCGTGAACCTTCGACTCGTCGTCCTTCATGTAATCACTGCCGTGCGGTGCATTTATCTTGTCTCACAATCCCAAATAGGGGATCTACTCACGGAACACCGTCTAGTTTTATGCACTGGTTATTAAAGAAGGAGCTCCTTGTCTATTTTTCCTCATGCTTTGTCTTTTTCCTGTACACCCTATGAATGATGTCAATAATCAACCTACTTTTTGAAATTGCCATCCAATCATTTTAATTAACTACCAGTTCAATCAATGTTTCAAAAGTACCAATTCTTTCTGCTTTTGGAATCCCCAACAACCATAACCAAACATCCATCCCAATTCTAACCACTCTAAGAGCATTCTCCACAACGTAACTCATATAACCATAACGTAACTCATATAACCATAATCTAACACTCGTAACATCCGGCCCCTTGTCTGGTGGTCAAGACCAATCTAATCTGAGACAACCATCCTGCACACAAATCTGAGACAAAAACATTTGAGGAAAAAAAAAAAAAAAGGGAACGAAATAAGTTTGCTTAAAAAATTTTTTTTTATATAATGCACTGGTTATTCCTAATTTAAAAATATTGTCAATTTTTTATTTTTTTGTTTTGACAGAACCTTAATAGATTGTTTAGTTTAAAGAATTGATCTGGTTGAACGAATAGGTCTAAGTTAAGAATTGGTCTAAGTAAAGCCATTTGTCAAGAATTGATCGATCAGGAATTGCCCCAAAAAGATCATATATACCAGTTCATAACAACAACAACAACAACAACGTCATGGTAAAGATCCCAGAAATTCTTAATCATAGTGAGGACCTGAGTGAAGATAATTCATCACTTGGATCTACTGCTCCTAGCTCGCTTTCATTAATGGGCTCTAGTAGTAGTAGTATAAATACAAATACCCTTGGTACCACTACTACCGGGTCAATTGCTAATGGAACTAGACGAGTAAAACTTGAACCTAAAGCAGGATTAGCTGAAGAAATTAAACATAATATTGAATCAGATTTACCTAATCGATATAATAAAGATCCTAGTAATAATATTGTTAATGAGAGTGATAGAAGTACATCTGATTCTGATGGTCCTAATAAAGAAGAAACTTTCAAGCATAATTTAAAACACCATTTCCCTAAAACTTTACCATTAAGTAAAATCAATAAAAAATTATTGTCTAAAAAATTGGTTCAAGTAGCAATAAGAAGAAAATCTAGTTCACAATTAAAAGATCCAATTACCAGATTACCAATCAATCATACTAATTCTAAATTACACACTAAATCATTGGAAGCCGGATTAAGAGTTAAGTTGACCTTAGCTCCTGATTTATATTCGCTTTACAATTCATTAACTCCACATACTAACAGAAAACAATGTTTACAAGTTTATAATTCAAATGACCCAAATGACCAACACACAAGAGTTTTAAAGAATGAGAATTGTTTAAATGATATTAATTTAAATACTAAAACTGTTCAATTAATTGATAATAATCTTGTTAATTTATCGGTGTTTTCTAATAAAATTTTAAAAACATTTAAACCTAATTGTGACAAACTTAATGAGGCTGATGATAATAAACACTCCAATGGTAAATCCAACAAATCCAACAAGACTGCTAATAAATCCAATAAATCTAATAAAGGTAATGGCCAAGCTAATAATAATTCGGCTGCAAATTCATCCACAGTTTTACCAACCTTTAATTCTTTAGATACAGCCGTTCATAATTTATTTGGAATTGACGAATATTCTCTTGTTAGAATTACAAGATCTACTACTACAGATCATGATGGATCAGTGTTACTAAAATTTGAAACCGCTAAACCAGGAGAGTTAAATTTAATTGATGATGAAGAATTTACTGATGATTTATTGCATTCAATTGGGAAACCTAATGAAACTCCTTCGAATCTTTTTATTAAAAAGGTGGTAGCCAGACCAAGATATAAAAGTGATATGAAACTTTATTTGATACCAAAAAATATTAATAGCTCATTGTATGTAGATTCAAGAATGTTTGAAAGAGATTTAATCAATGGAATTATTGATATTAATCTCCCCTTTTATAAAAACATTTATTGTACTTTTGAATTCGATCATATCGTTAAAGAGTTTACTCATCTTTTAGAGTTAACTAAAAGAGCTAATCACGAAGACCATGCTTATAATCAAAGTCAGATTCAAAATAATGATTCATCAGTGGGTTCACCTAATTATCTTCAAATTCAACATTTGAATTCTTCTCGAGCTACTACTGAACATTTACAATCTGTTAGTTTACCAAATACTCAACTTCCAATTTCGGTACCAACTACTGCTTCTGGTACTCCATTAGTTTCTCCTTCAAGAGTATCGGATTCTATTAGTCCTAGTTATGACCAGAATTTTTTCAGTCCACCAACAGGAACAGGAACAGGAACAGCTATAACGGCAGCATCCATAACAGCTGGAACTTCTGTATATGGAACTGCAATAGCTCCTATTAAACCATCCCACTCGGTTTCTGGAATCAATTCTATTCCAACCATTCCAGATATTTCACCCCTTAATGTTTCAAATTCGACTACATCTTCATATACTCCACCTAATATTTATTCAAATTCTAATGGAATTATTAGATTACCACCAATTGTCCCAAAAGATGAGACTAACCCAGAACCCTTAGTTTGATCCAACCTATAGTCAATATTTTTATTACGTGAACTCAATTCTTTTGCTTATGAACCTTTTTATGATATTTTATGACTTTAATGATCCTTTATGTATACTTGACACCTATAATAGTGTTGTTGTCCGGTCGTTACTTATAATATAGATTATTCTATCATTTTTTATTTTAATACAAGACATTTATTTTTAGTGCACCCTATAACCGTACATATTTCTATACATATATCATACATTTAATTTAACCGATTCATTAGTGAGAGCATGTTTATGAGGTTCTAAAGCTTTAGCAACATCATTATTAATGAATTTTTCCGTTTGTTGAGGAGCTCTACCAACAAAAGTAGAAGGATCCAATAAACGATCTAAATCATTCCAAATTGGTTCAAAATATTTAGTATTTTTAACTCTTTCAATTAAATCATTATCACCACCTTCTTGTTTAACAACAGCTGAAGCTTGATGACTTAAAACTCTAATTTCTTCATGACAATCTTGTCTTGAACCACCCTTTTCAACCATAGCCATAATGATATTTTCAGTAGCCATAAATGGTAATTCCGAATTAATTCTTCTTTCAATAACTTTAGGATAAACGACTAATCCGCTAGAAATATTATTTAAAGTTGAACATAAAATATCCGCAGTTAAAAAGGCTGATGGTAAAGAAATTCTTCTAATAGCAGAATCATCTAAAGTTCTTTCAAACCATTGAACTGAAGCAGTTTGAACGGCATCATTTAATAAAGATCCTAAATGTCTTGATAATGAACAAACTCTTTCACTTCTCATAGGATTTCTTTTATAAGCCATAGCAGATGATCCAATTTGAGATTTTTCAAATGGTTCTTCAATTTCTTTTAAATTAGCTAACAATCTAATATCAGTAGCAAATTTATGACAAGTAGCTCCAAATGATGCTAATGGTGATAATACATCAATATCAATTTTTCTAGAATAAGTTTGTCCAGTTACTGGATAAACATGTTCAAATCCTAATAATTTAACAACAGTTTCATCTAATAATTCAACTTTATCATGATCTCCATGAAATAATGATAAAAATGATGCTTGAGTCCCGGTAGTCCCTTTGACTCCTCTTAATCCAAGGTCATTTCTAGCTCTTTCCATATTTCTTAAATCCCATAATAAATCTTGGATCCATAAACAAGCTCTTTTACCAACAGTAGTTAATTGAGCTGGTTGAAAATGAGTCCATCCTAACACTGGCAAATCTTTATATTCTAAAGCAAATTTTGATAATCTATCAATAACGTTAGCTAATTTTGGAATCAAGATATCATAAGCATCTCTTAAGAAAATCAAGTCAGCGTTATCAGTGACAAAACATGAAGTAGCTCCCAAGTGAATAATTCCTGAAGCTTTTGGACAAGTTTCCCCAAATATATGAACATGGGCCATAACATCATGTCTAACTATAGCTTCTTCTTTACTAGCTTTTTCAATTTCTTCATCAGTAATTTCCAAGTGCTGTTTCATTTGTTCAATGGCTTCATCGGTTACCATTTCTAATCCTACTTGTTTTTCAGCAATGGCTAAATTATACCATAATTTTCTCCAGGTAGAAAATCTATTTCTTAAGGAGAATACGCTTGACATTTCTTCACTGGCATATCTGGAAGATAATGGGGTAGAGTATTTGTCATAAGAACTCATTTTGAAGTTAGGTGGACTGATAGAATAGATTAGAATAGATTAGATCAATTCAGTTAGGAATCCAATAAATAAAGAAGGAAAAGAAAAGGAAGAAAAAAAAAAAAAGACTTGCGTGGGTTCTTAAATTAGTTGCAGCGATAAAAATTAATTGACTCGATTTTGGCACTTGATGAGCATTTTTGACTCTGCGAACAATTATAGACATCAAGGGTTTATATGGAGGGGACTAGTGATGGTACTGGGAGACCAAACACCACCATTAGTGAATGGGTAGATTTGTAGATTTGTATGTTTATGGAGTGATATATATATGGTCTATATATACAGTCTATATATACAGTCTATATATACAGTCTATATATACAGTCTATATATACAGTCCATGATTTAATTATGGGGCCATGAACTTGTATGGACATCGACAGGTAGAAGGGTTTTTATATTTACAAGATAATACACACGGAAGAGAACATAGGGACCAGCAATTGAGAGTTAATACAGTCTGATACAGTAACAGTCTGATAAAGTTTTATGAGTCTGCAGTTTTATCAGTCTGCAGTTCTATCAGTCTGACACAGTATCAGCCTGACACAAGCACTAATAGCACTTCCCATAGCCATCACATTATACCCCATACTACACTCCTCTTCTTCTCATACCAATAATTCCCCAGCCATCAAAGACCAACACATCACCTGTGACGTTATCAGTCTTTACCTTAGTCCTCCTATTCATCTTGATATCTCTCTTCTTGCTCTTGATCTTGCTCTTGCTCTTGCTCTTGCTCTTGCTCATGCTCCAGTATCTCCTCTCCATCATCACAGTCGCGTCCCTCATAATGATCCTCTTCATTCTGTAGAAACAACAAATACACAGCACCTTTAAATAAGTTATATACCAACCCAATTTTCATCTCCAAATTTCGATAATTATCCAATAATTTATCTGCCGATTGGTCATCGCCAACCAGTCTAGTGGTCTTTGTTAACCTTTGAATATGTTGATCTAACGATCGCAATTGAGTAGCTAAAAGCTGATATTGTTCCAAGATTTGGGATTCTAGTGGACTCACATCTAACTTTGTAAGATCTTTTTGTAACTCACTAGACATATTAGCCATTTGATTCAATCTAAATAACCTGGGTCAATCGGTTTATATCACCACCAAGCGATTGTTTTTAATTCTACGTGTATGGTTATGTTATTTTATTTTGATTTTCTTTCTCCCTCACCAGCAAATGCGCAAGGGGAAATGAAAATTTCAGGTTGCAAGCATCAATCATTGAAAAGCAGTTTTTTTATTTTTTCTACTGTTACTTTTGTATTTTATTAATTGTTTAACATTAAAAAGAATGCCTGATATAGCAATTAATGGGAATGTGGGACCAGATGAACTGGAAACCCATCTTAGACAACAAATCAATGACAGTAGTAAAGGTTCTAATGGTAGTAGTTCTAATGGTAAAGCTGAGGTTGCTAAATCCCAAAATTCACAATTAGATGAAGGACATAAAAAGAAGAAGCTAGTTAGAAAACAAAAAGGTCCAAATCCTCTTAAATATAAAGTGTGGTTATTTGGACATTTAGGATGTATCGTATTTGGTACTATATCATTTTTCTTTCAAGTGCTTTGGTTACCAAATAAATTTTACATCAACTCAATTAGTTATCGATTATCATTATTAGGAGCAATTGCTGCATTATTAGCCACTGTATCACATAAATTTGGATTAGGATACTTACCACCAACCTCTACTTTAGTAGCTCAACAGAATTTTCAATTTACAGTTTTAGCAATTGTATGGTTATTTACCTTTAAATCAATTTTTAAGATCTTACCATTTTATTTGATTGCTATTTTACAAATTGGTGCTCATAAATCAATTAAACCAATCTTAGATCAACAACAATTCCTTGCTTCTTTAATTGCTTATAATGAGTTAGTATTCATAGTGTATTTATTGTTAAGGACCTTATTTTTTAGAGGTACTAGTGGATTTCAATTGGTATTATTTTTATTATTTTACTGGTTAAGAATCTTATATAACCCAGAAACTGGTAATTTATTTGAAGTGCTTGTGCAAAGATTAGACGGTAAGGTTCAAAACATTAAGAATGAAAAGGTGTTGTATTATTGGAATAAGACCAAATTGATTGTTGAGAAGAAGACTGAAGCTGAAGAGGTCCATTAGGGGTGGAAGGATGTTGTGACCTTGTACGTATAAGTTAAGGTTAGGCCAAGGTTAGGGTAAGATGTATAGGGTAAGATTTATAGGTTAAGATGTATAGGTTAAGTTGTAAGTTGTATATTTAGTGTTATAATGTTGTAGGTATAAGGCACACTACTAGTGAGAGTGGCAGTGAGGGACATAGGGACATCAGTGAGGGACATTGGCAGTGAGAGGGCAGTGAGAGCCATTAGCAGTGAGCCATTGACCGCGAGTGCCAGGATTATAACCCGTCACCAACTCGCACTCACCCATCCAAATTCAACTCCCATTCACCCTTTATAGTTGAGAGATACTCCTATATGTCTTCACCAATTATTTATCAATTAGGTCATTTACCTATCAAAGACCACGTATTTTCTAGTGATCGCTCATTATTGGCCATCACAAAAGATAACACCGTCGAAATTTATCAAATTGCTGGGAATTCCAAACCACAATTATTTACCATTTTAAAAGAACATGATAAAACTGTTACATCAGTTGATATTTCTCCAGATAATTCCAAGATTTTAACATGTTCTCAAGATAGAAATGCTTTGGTTTGGGAGTTTAATAGCCAAGAACAAGACTATAAACCAACGTTAGTATTATTAAGAATTAATCGTGCTGCTACTGTTTGTAGATGGTCTCCAAATGGTGATAAATTTGCAGTTGGATCAAGTGATAGAATTGTGGCTGTTTGTTATTATGAACCAGAAAATGACTGGTGGGTATCCAAACATTTGAAAAAGCCCTTAAAATCCACCATTACTAGTTTAGATTGGCATCCAAATAATGTATTATTAGCTTGTGGATCAACTGATGGTCATGCTAGAGTATTTTCTACATTTATTAAAGGATTAGATGAAAAACCTCAACCATCAGTTTGGGGTACTAAATTGCCATTTCAAACTTTATGTGGAGATTTTACTAATGAAACTGGGGCTTGGATTCATGATGTAAAGTTTAATCCCGATGGTAATTCAATGGCTTATGTTAGTCATGATTCTTCTATTGGGATTGTTTATCCTCAAGGGGAAGGGTTACCTCCTTTAAATATCATTAATTTAAAGACTAATTATTTACCATTTAAAGCGTTATTATATTTATCTGATTCTAAACTTGTGGTATCTGGTCATAATTGTAATTTAATTGTATTTGAAGGTAATGAATCAGGGTGGTCTGAATCTAAAAAAGTTGAAAAGCAAAAAGATTTAATTCATGATACTCCTGCTACTAATAACTCCACTGGTAATAATAATGGTGGTGATGATGAAGATGATGAAATTAGTAGTCATGATGCTTTAAATATGTTTAGACAATTAGATTTAAAGGGTAAAGTTAATAAATCTACCGATAAATCTTCTAAGGCTTTAAGTACCATCCATCAAAATACCGTTACTGAAATCAGATCTTATGGTCCTAACAAAGTTAGTACTAGCGGAATTGATGGGAAAGTAGTAATTTTTACAGTTTAAGAATCAATATATAGTGAATTTTTATATATATATATTAAAAATAAATAATCATTATAAATCTAGTATCATTGTTAGTATTTTAAAATCTTTTGAAGGTATTCACATATATAAAATCCAATGATTTCAATTAATCAGTGTAATTCTAGAGCTTGGTTTGGTTGTATCTTCAGAATATTTGGTTCAGAAGCAGAACTGATAACAAAAGGTTTCATCAGATAATTGAATCATTGGAGGGGGGTTTGTCATGTGATCAATGGGGGTATACATACAAGTTTATAGACTATGTCTGTTAGTATTTAGATGATGGATACTATTGGACTAATCCGGATTGGACTAATCCTATTGGACAATTAAAGCTTAAAGGTCAGATGGTGATGCATGTTTTATCCATGGATCAGGATTCACCGGGATAAGGTGTGTAGATTTCATCAAGAAAAAAATAAAATATTAATAAAGCTTTAATCCAGTCTTAAAAAAAATCACATACAAATAAACTCTGTTAAAACATGTTAGTAAAGGAAAAAGAAAAATAATTAACCCTCTTTGGTGTGTCTTAAATAATCATAAACGAAGAATTCCTATTTGTTTTTGTCCTGCATTTACATCCTCAGTTTATAAAAGTTATATCAATGTTTTTAATCATGAAAATGAACTAGAAGAAGGGGTGATAATCAGTTGGAAACATACTAATCAGGACCAGCCTGGAAGAAAAAGAAGTAAACTAAATGAATTCAAAGAGAAGAATGAATAAATGAAAAATTTTTTTCCAATATATTTCAATTTAAATAGGTCGCAGACGTCGTGCGCGAACGGGTTTTTTTATCTACATTGATGATTATCACTAACATTATCACTATCATCATGGAATATATTAACTTAAAACTCTATACTTATTTGATATAAGACACAAATTTATCAACTTCACCTTTAGAACCTAACCAAATACCACTCTTATCATGAATGCCTTTTGGTAAAATCTCTAAAATCCGTTCCCCTTTATCATTAATAGCAGCCCCACCAGCTTGTTCCATTAACATAGCCATTGGGAAACATTCATATAAAATTCTCAACTTACCATTTTTCAGTTTAGAATCAGCAGGATAAGCAAAAATCCCCCCATATAAAAGAGTTCTATGAATATCAGCAACCATTGAACCAATATATCTAGCAGAATAAGGTTTACCATTTTCTTGAAGTTGTTTTAAATCATTTAAATATTCTTTAACATAATCAGGCCAATATAATGAATTACCTTCATTGACTGAATAAATCAGTCTTAAATGAGGAATTTTTAAATGGGGTTGAGTTAATATAAATTCTCCCAATTGAGCATCTAAAGTGAATCCATTAACTCCATGACCAGTAGTTAACATTAAATGAGCAGATGCCCCATACATGGTATAACCAGCAGCCACCATTTCAGTACCAGGTCTTAAAACATCTTTAATTGATCCTTTAGAATCGTCTTTTAATCTATAAATCCCAAATATAGTTCCAACTGATACCCCAGCATCAATATTTGATGATCCATCAATTGGATCAGTACAAACGGCATATTTTCCTCCTCCATCGAATACAATTAAATCTTCTTGTTCTTCAGATACTAAAATCTTAACCATATTTGAAGATTTCATAGCATTAATAAAAATTTCATCTCCAATTACATCCAATTTTTTTTGAACATCTCCAGTAGAATTAGCAGTTCCACTAACTCCAATTAAATTAACCAATTCAGCTCTTCTAATATTATGAGCAATGAATTTAAATGCAAATTGTAATGCATTCAATAAAAGTGATAATTCTCCGGTGGCTTTTGGAGCGACTTTGGTTTGTTCTTCTAAAATAAATCTTGATAATGTAACAATATCAGTATCAACATTCATTTGTTTAGAAACAGAATCTTGGACACCACTAGTTTCACCCATCTTGAAATAATACTATAAATAACTCGTCAATAAAAGTACTCTTGTCAAAAAATACACAAGGAAAAAAAAAGCCAAAAAAAAAATAACAAAAAACAAGAAGCAAAACTATCGGATGGTGAATTACCCCATATTTAAATAAAACTTGAGAGTGCATGAGATCGTGGGACGGTCGAAGGGCTGGCGCAATCAAATGGACAACATCGCAATGATTGACACGAGCGATGGAACCGAATGGGGGAACATCACGGCAGTACAGTCACGGAAGAACTGGATGACTTTAGTAATGATAGGGCCAGTCGGGGGGTCGAGGGGAGTGACAGATCTCGTGCAGATAACTACATTTGCCCCCGGGGGCTTCGCTATTATCGGTACCTGTCGCGGGACGGTATTCGGGACCCGGTAATTTCAGGAACATTCTCGACCACCACCAATTGGTGGGCCTTGTCCCGGACAAATGGTTTTGCCGTGATACTATAGCAATAGTGACAAGGACTTTGATGACCGAACCCAATTGTGAAACAAATGGGGGAATTATTAACAGCTTCTAAAGGGTCTCTTCCTGGTGTTGCCCGGGAACTATGAATGGTGTGGCCATGAACAATAATCGGTGGAATAGAAGTCACCAATAAGTATATTAGTAAATGGTTATCTTCGTAAATGGTTATCTTAGTAAATGGTTATCTTAGTAAATGGTTATCTTAATAAATGGGTATCTTGCTTAGTCAACACAATTGATTAGTAGGACTGTAGGATTCAATCACCAATGACCAGCTTTATCAGATGTTGATGATGATGATGATGATGATGGCATGTCATTAACATATCTTCGTTTGTCCTGTCCATGAACCTATCTTAATCCATTCTGTTCTCTATGAGTGTCACGTGATCATATAGACGTGTCAATCATTCCCTTACACAAAAATCCCCGACGCATTCGCACTTAACACGTACACAAAATTTTTGAATTTTTCATCAAGAAAAAAACTAGAACCCTTTTTAAAGCTTCATAAAACACTCACCAACAACCAACCAACCGAATTTCTTAAGTAATAAAAAGATGAGTGGGTTTCGTGTATTGGACTTGGTAAGTCCATTTACTCCATTTATGCCAGAAGTTATTGCTCCTGAAAGAAAAGTGGCCTTTCAACAACGAGTAATGTGGACCGGGATCACTTTATTGATTTTTTTAGTTATGAGTGAAATCCCATTATATGGAATTGTTTCAAGTGATTCAAGTGATCCATTGTTATGGTTAAGAATGATGTTAGCATCTAATAGAGGAACCTTAATGGAATTGGGGATCTCCCCTATTGTATCAGCAGGAATGGTATTTCAATTATTACAAGGAACTAAATTAATTACTGTTGATATGACTAATAAACAAGATAGAGAACAATTCCAAACTGCTCAAAAATTATTTGCTATCTTATTAGGGATTGGACAAGCTACCGTTTATGTATTAACCGGAATGTATGGACCAACTTCCTCATTAGGATTAGCTGTTTGTCTTTTATTAATTGTTCAATTAGTATTTGCTTCAATTGTAGTAATTTTATTAGATGAATTGTTACAAAAAGGTTATGGATTAGGTAGTGGGATTTCATTATTTACTGCTACCAATGTTTGTGAACAAGTATTTTGGAAAACTTTTGCTCCCACTACTACTAATATTGGTAAAGGGACTCAATTTGATGGAGCATTAGTAGCATTATTCCATTTATTAGGAACTAGATCAGATAAAAAGAGAGCTTTATTAGAAGCTTTCTATAGAACTAATGCTCCTAATATGTTTCAATTCCTTGCAACCGTATTGATTTTCTTTGTAGTGGTTTATTTACAAGGATTTAGAATTGAATTACCAATTAAATCTATTAGACAAAGAGGTCCATATGGATTATATCCAATTAGATTATTTTATACTTCAAATATCCCAATTATGTTACAAAGTGCTTTAACTTCAAATATCTTTTTAATTAGTCAATTTTTATTTTTAAGATGGCCTGATAATTTATTTGTTAAATTATTAGGGACTTGGGATACTAAATATCAAACTAGTCAATTATATGCCGTTAATGGGTTAGCTTATTATGTTCAACCTCCTTTATCATTATCGGAAGCTTTGTTAGACCCAATTAAGACCGTCATTTATATTATTTTTGTGTTGGGTAGTTGTGCAGTATTTTCCACCACTTGGATTGAAATTAGTGGTTCTTCTCCAAGAGATATTGCCAAACAATTTAAAGATCAAGGGTTAGTTATTGCTGGTCATAGAGATACTTCTGCTTATAAAGAATTGAAAAAAATCATTCCAACGGCTGCTGCTTTTGGGGGTGCTTGTATTGGTGCTTTATCAGTGATTTGTGATTTAATGGGTACTTTAGGTTCTGGTACTTCGATTTTATTATCAGTTACAACTATTTACGGGTACTATGAATTGGCTGTTAAAGAAGGTGGTCTTAACAGTTCTTTAGTATCTGGTTTCAGTGATGGTATGTAATAAGATATGGGACTGATCATAGATTACTTTATATTATATTATTTTTACTTTATATACTTCATGTAACTATAGTTTACTGAAAAAAGAATTGTGCTAATATACACAGCATTATCGAAATTCCAAGTATGTGTGTGTCTTAAACTGTGTCTTGAACTGTCTTATAGGGAAGGCTTGTAGTATTGTAGAGCAGTATTGTAGAGCATATATCAGCACCACCGCCTAGTTCTGACTCTCCCCTTTCTTATCGGGATACAATCAAAAAAAAAAAAAAAAAAAAAAAAAAAAAAAAACTGGTCGTGTAAAAACTCTCGCAGGCCTAAATTAATACCAGGATTTGGTCTCAAACATTTTTTTATTTAAACTTGATTATAGATTGGATTACTTGATAAACCTTGGAGCTGTTGCTGAACCTCAAACACTGAAATACCGTCTTTAACTCATTATTCTCCAAGGCTATTAGCTCCCTGAGTGTTATTTATCATTGCCCTCTTCTTCCACCCCAGAGGTATCTAATCCGGTTTTCTCGGGTGTTTTATATATACACAATTTATCATTCCCCAAAATTAAAGCTTCATCCATAATCCCCCTACTGGGATCTAATATGACCAACCGGTTTATGGTTGGATCCCTAATAAAGAAATTATTTCAACCTCGACTCATCAAATTAACGCTTACAATCATCGTTATTATCAATGTATTGTGGGGATTCTTTTATTTATTAGACGAACAATATAGTGAACATTTAAAATCCAGATTACTGAATCATGCTGCCCTGATGCTAGATAACATTGCCATTAATAGCTATAATGGCTGGGACTGCTATGATACAGATATTCATCAAGATACCGATATGTTTGATTCAAACCAATTGGTTGATTCTAATGGACCTCCAGGAACTGAGAGTCCTGATCCCGTTCAATATAATCCAGTTGATCAATTTAAAGATAAATTCTATCAGCCTCCCACATTATCTCTGGGTTCGTTGACAGAAAAACAACTTATTTCACGGAAATTAAAAGAGGTTTCTTATAACAAACAAAGGTATTGGTTAGCTCATCCTGAATTAAATAATCAACAAATTGTCATTCATATCAATGATTTTTTAAAAGAAAAACGATCGAATAATCCATTATTATTTTATGAACCTAGATTCACCCTCACGATTTATTTAAATGAAATCAAACGTCAATATTTGCAAAAAACAGCTACTACTACTACTACTACTACTAATGATAATGATAATGATTTAAATTCTCCAGTGGTTGTACCATTTGCTTGGTCTGATTGGGTGGATTTGACTATGCTTAATGAAGAGTTACTGAAAGATAATACCAGACGGAAAAGTTGTAAACATTTAAAACGGTTCCATAATCAAGTAACCAAGAATCCTGATTATTGTTTAAATTTAAATGATATCACTCAAGACGATTTACAACAAATGTCATTCCCATCAATTGATTTTATTCCTGGGTTTGCCATTAAAGATTCTCCATCTACCAAAGCCACCAATGATGTTAGAATGTGGGAAGGTAAATCTCATTTGTTAACCTTTGCTAAGAATCCTACCAAATTAATCTTTTTGAGTAAAAATGGAGTTTATGAAGCCCAAGTTGAACAGAAACAAAGATTAGTGGATTCTCATTTATTTGAGAGTTATTTAGCTAACAAAAATATTCAAAATTATGATGCTAATTTACAATTAAATCCCGTGGATGAATTCCAAGATTTAATATCTCATACACACCCCGAAATAACTGAAGCCGTTAATGATGATATCCAACGAAATTCCAGTAATGAACCACCACATAAACAACCGTTGGATTTATCTCCATCAATGTTTGAGTATGGACAAGAAGATATTGAAGTTCAACTTGGATTATTTGAACACCGATTACAAATCTTGGAATCTTTAACCACCAATGATTTATTATTTGATGGGGATAAAATTGATGCATATCGATTTCTGAGAAGTGAAATGAATTATTATCAAGGATTAAAATATGCTAATTTCACATTCCCCGATCGGGAAAAGGGGGAAACATATTTTAAACTGGCATTATTAAATCCTGGTAAGAGTAATAAAAATCCCGATTCTGGGGAATTATATGATTGGAGATTTTTCAATGGAGCCATGAGATATTTAAAAAGAGGATGGACTCGTAATGAATTAATTACTCGAGAAAAAATTATTAAAAGTAGACTTTTAAGAAATTGGTTTAGATTTTGTCAAGAAAAGGGAATCACTAGTTGGATAGCTCATACCCCATTATTATCATGGTATTGGAATGGACTATCATTTCCATTTAATCATGCTATAGATGTTCAAATCCCCATAACCGAAATGACTAAATTAGCTCGATCATTTAATCAATCTCTTGTAATTGAAGATATCACTGAAGGATATGGGAAATACTTTATAGATTGTTCCCCATTTTTACATTATAGTGGAGAAGAAAAATGTCAAGAAATGGATGCCAGATTTATTGATGTTGATAGTGGATTATATATCTCTATTACCGGATTAACCACTTACAAAGGACCAATTCCTGAAAAATATCAACCGGAAATCGATAAAGCTAAGGATTTAGAGGGTTCAACAATGCCAATATATAATGGGAAGCATGGGAATCTTGTTAGTCAAGGAGAACTAAATCCATTAAAATACTCACAATTGGATGGGGTGCCTGTTTTATTACCTAATCAAGTGGAAAAGATATTAATGGACGAATACAAACAAACCATTTATAGTTATAATAGAAAAGGATATTACTTTGTTGATGCATTAAGATTATGGGTTCCAGGAGTTAATTTAACGTTTTTATTTGAAAATGATCCAATGATTAAACAAGACTATAAGAGTTCCAATGGAAACTTGATTGAAAATAAATTCATTGAATTACTTAGAAATAATATGACTGATGCAAAGATTTTACAGTTGTTATTAACCAATGAAAATTTATTGGTAGAGTATTATTTAACTAAAGACTTGACTAAATTCCATGATAAAGAATTACAATTCTTATATCAAGTGCCCAAGGAAGATTTTTCAATGTGTGATTTAGGGTCTCAATTACCTTCAGATATGGTTGATTCTTCATATCAGGACTTGGTTAATCTGATTAAATTCACTGGTCCTTTAAGAAGACCATTATTTAACTATGAATATGTCGACAGGGCTCGCAACCGAAAACTTTGAGAGGAGTGTTTGTTGTAGGAGGGGTTTTTTAATGGCTTGGTTACATTATGGGGTTAAGAATAGTCATCCAGAATCGAGAAAACAAGATCTTTAATCCGTTTTTAATCCCCATATCATACGGTTCTAAGGGTTGCTTATCAAGCCTGAAAATGATTTTAAGGTTTTTTTTACCAATTATAATCAGATCGTGATAGGGGATCCTAGCGTATGAGCCCATAGCCATCGATTACGAAACTCGTGATATCGGGATCGACGCGATGCTTACAAAAACAAAGAAAAAAGATTTTCAATCCAGATGAGCTGGTAAGGGTCATCATTGTAAGATAAAAGTAAGAAATATGCTTATACTTGGACAGTATTCATTTTCATAGATATAGATATACATCGTTGAACGCGTAGATCTGGTTTCCTCGAGGACTCTATTTATTTATGTTTGCATCCCTTCTTATTTCTCTCCTTATTTCTCTCCTTATTCCTGTCTTGATCTCTGTTCGTACCTCCACAGCCATGCCAAGCTCGGGCTCGGAACTGTTTTTATGTGCGTGCGAGCCCAGTCCATTTGCCGAACGCCCTAAACAGTCACTTGACCTTAAAAAAAAAAAAAAAAAAAATAAAATATATATTTATACGTTTTCAAGAGATGACGTTTGGAGAAGCTGTTCTACCGGGTACTATGTGGATGAAGAAGATTATTAGTACTAAGGTAGTAAGAATAGCCCTTGTAGCATTTCTAATAGTTAATGGAGGACTATTCTATCAATTTTATAATGATCAAGAGACTCAATTTAAACAAGCAGCATTGGACCATATTTCCCTGATTAGTTATGAAACAGACGATCAAATCACCTATCCAATAGACTTGCCATACGAACAGTTGAGTAATGAACAGAAGATTAGTTATCTATTACATTCAGTTGAACAAGATAAAGATCGGTTTTGGTTAGCCCATACGGAATTAACGGAGCCTAATCTAACGATTGATCCGAATAAATATCTAATGCAAAAATATTATCAACCAAATTCACAAACGAGTGATTCCAAAATAGATATAAATTATGCCGAATCACCTAATTTGTTTTATGACCCAAGATTTACTTTATCGATCTATTTAAATGAAATTAAATCACAATTATTAAAGCATAATCCTAATAATGACAAGGATAAAGATCATCATGTATCTGTACCATTTGATTGGTCAGATTGGGTTGACTTAACATTATTAAATTCCGAATTAACCAAACCGATATCTGAACGATTAGATTGTGATTGGTTACAATCTAAAGTTAATAAACCTACTAAATATCCAGAATTTTGTACTAATTTAAAAGATTTATCTGATGAAGAATTATCAGAAATTGGATTACCATCAAAAGAATATTTGCCAGGATTTGTCGTTAAGAAATCACCCATGACCAAAACTCCTCATGAACAAGCCATTTTACAAGGTAAAGCTCATTTATTGACCCATCAAGAACCTCCTTATTCTATAATTTTTTTAACTCAAAATGGGTCTTATGAAGCACAAATATCTCATAAACAACGATTGGTTCATTCTAGTATGTTTAAAGATTATTTAGATCGGAATAATTATCAATATGATTCGAGTTCTATTACATTAAATCCAGTAAGTGAATTTAATCAATTATTAACTGAAATTACTCCAAGACCTTTAGATATAAATGATGATATTTATCGAATGAATGATATTGCTAGACAACAAAATATTAATGCATCAAGGGAATTATATTTAGATCCCGAATCATTTCATTATGATCAAGACCAAATTGATGAACAATTAGCAGAATATGACTCAAGAATTAAAACTATTCAAGATTGTGTAACTAATGAATTACATTATGATCTCGATACTTTAAATGAAAATCGATTAGATCGTCATGAATTAAATCATTATAATACCTTAAAGTATGTTAATACCTTTCAGGATAATAATGAACCAACGTATTATAAATTAGCTACTCTTCTTAAATCAGAAGAAAATAAAGATACTGGATGGCATTATGAATGGAGGTTTTTCAATGGAGGACTTCGACAATTAAAAGAAGGTTGGACAACTTCTCAATTAGAAATTAGAGAACAAATTATTTTAGATCGATTAATTAGAAATTGGTTTAGATTTGCTGAAGAAAAGGGAATTATTAGTTGGATAGCTCATGGGCCTTTATTATCATGGTATTGGGATGGATTGATGTTTCCTTATGATATTGATGTTGATATTCAAATGCCAGTAACTGAATTAAATCGATTATCCAAACATTATAATATGACCTTAATTATTGAAGATATTAATGATGGTTATGGGAAATATTTAATTGATTGCTCAACGTTTTTACATCATAGAAATAAACCAAAACGGGATAATTTTATCGATGCAAGATTTATAGATATTGATTCGGGTACTTATATTGATATTACTGGTTTAAGTAAAAATACTGAAAAACCTCCTCCAGAATATAATAATTATATTCGTAATAAAAAATCTAAAGGGGAACTGGTAGAATTATATATGGATAGAAGAAAGCATTGGCTTAATTTTGAAAAGATTAGCCCTATCAGATATTCAATGATTGGTGGTGTTCCTGTTTATGTTCCTAATGATATTATGTCGATGTTAAATCATGAATATGTCAAAGGAACTAAATCATGTTATTTTTCCGGATATTATTATGTTCCATCTTTAAGATTATGGCTTAAAAAGGAAAAACTTGTACCATTAATAAAATCTAAAGGTAAAAATCCCGATATGAAAAAACAAAAAATTATTAATATGATGAAAAAATTATCTAATGATGATAAACTTAAATTATTAGAATCGAATGATGAGGTATTAATGGAATATTATTTAACTCATAAGTATACTCATTTACATGAAATTGAAAAGAAATTCATGTTGGATCATACTTTACAATATTCCATGACTGATTTAGCTGATAATATCCAATACCATCAATTGACTTCTAAATTTAATATGGGTAGACCTTTAAGAAAGGCTTTATTTGATTATGAGTATATTGAACGTCATAAGCATAGAGATGAGAATGAGAATCATGAGAATGAGGAGGATGGAGGAAAAGAAGATAAAAAAGAGATGGAGGAGAAGGAAGAACAACAAAAACAAAATGAACCCCAACCCCCTAAAAATTGATCAACAGTAATTATTAACTGACTTACGCTCCTTTCATTTTCCTGTTTTAAACAGTGTGTAGCATATATGTATTAATAGAATATTTTATTTCATTTCATTTTATTTTATTTTCTCTCAGTTCTCATTGATAAAACGCGAAAGAAAATCAACTTCAACTAACACTTCATTGATAACAAGTGAGATACCTAATCGTCAGATATGATAAGAAACGGGCTGTTGATAAGAGGATTGAACTCCAGACTGGTGATTAGAAATATTGCACCAGCTTCTGTTGGTCATTTAGTGTATGGTTTCCAAGCCAAAAGAACTTATGCTTTATTCGATAGCTTGCCTAAAAGAGACGCCAAAACCATTAATGATATCGAACCCCAAGTTCAGGAGACCAGTAAACCCAATGACATTGAGACGACTGAATCTTCATCAAGATTATTTAATGATTCACCAATTACTGAAAATCCCATTAAATCTGCCACTGAAGGAGGGGCTATCAATTGGGGGGATTCATTTCATGGATTAGGAGGAGCCCCATTTTCTAAGGAAATATCTGATATTTTATTATCACCACTTAAAACAGAAGATATTGAAATCAAACCAGATGGCTTATTGTATTTACCAGAAATTAAATATAGAAGAATCTTAAATCGTGCTTTTGGACCTGGGGGTTGGGGATTAGCACCAAGGACTGAAAGTTATATAACCCCTAAACAAATTAGTAGAGAATATGCTTTAATATGTCATGGAAGATTAGTTAGTGTAGCTAGAGGGGAACAAGATTATTTTGGGGGTGAAGAGAAAATTGCTACTGCTTTAGAAGGGTGTAAAAGTAATGCATTAATGAGATGTTGTAAAGATTTAGGGATTGCTAGTGAATTATGGGATCCAAGTTTTATCAAGACTTGGAAACAAAAAAATTGTGATGAAGTATTTGGTGAACATGTAGTCACCAAAAGAAAGAAGAAATTGTGGAAATTAAAGAGAAATAAAACCTTGGACTATCCTTATCAAAAAGTGTAAATAGAAATAACTTGTTTGTTAATATTAAAGATTTTTTTATATATTCGAATATATACCTTTGAAAATAAAAGAAATAGATCAAAGATTCACAACAGCTAAGATAATAATTTACAATGCAGATAAAGTGGAGAAGTGTCGGAAATGATGGTCAAGTAGTTAACAAGTCTATGAAGGTAATGAACAGATCGTGACATGAAAATTTATAGATTTATGGTTTAAAAATTCCACGACCAACCCCTAATTCTTCAACAGTTTGGGAAATTGGTCTTCTTCTCATAACATCCCAAAACCCTTGTTTAGGAATCTCCTCTTCTGATTGATTTTGATTAGCTAAATAATGTCTAACATCTTTACCAGCAGAATTAACACTTTGAGCCCATGACCATTGACTTAAAAATCCAGTGATAGCAGCTCCTGAAATCCCAGTCATTAGTTTATGTTTAACAGGCATATTTCTAAACCCGGCAGTTAATACGGCTAAATTACCAGCACCAACTGCCCAAAAAGTATTCCATCCATCATTCTTTTCTCGTAAATTACATACAATTCCTCTGGTGGCAGTAGCTACAGTAGCAAATCCAATTACAGTGGCAGGTAATCCAACTTTAAAAGTGGTTCTTTTCCAAAAATATAACCAAGCATATGCTCCAACAGTGGTATAAAAGGAAAATTTAAAAACTTTGGATGTTTCTCCCACAGTATCAACTGGTTGCCATGGTGGGTAACTAGAAGCATTAACCAAATTACCAAATGGTCTAGGAAATTTGAAGGTTGAGTCTGGGTATATTTTTCCTTGAGGTTGTTCAACCTGTTCTTCGATATTACTCATGGTGAATGGTAGATGGTAGATGATAGGTTTTGATTACAATATCAAATAGGTTTATAGGGTTGTCGATATACCCAATCAAATTATTTGTAAAAGAAAAAAAAAATCGCACTGGTGTCGTGTACTGCTCTGCTAGTGCGAATCTGTAGTAACAGTTAAATGAATGGAATTATTTCTGGGGCCATTCGGTGCGATAGACTTGGACCTAATTTAAGTATCTATTCCTACCATGGTTGCAACCATCCTTCGCCCGCGCACACACCTAGAAAATTTTTTGCAAAAAATTTTCAAGTTAATCGACTTTATCTCAATCGGTATATTGAATCAAATTATCTAATTAATTTTAGACTTACTCATTATATAGCTAACTGCTACTTGAGTATTGTTATTAACCCCTCAGTAAACCAAAATTACAAACCGCCAACAAACATAACATGGGAAGAGTTGCTACCTTTACTGCCATTGCTGCTACTGCTTTAGTAGGTTATGCTATTTATTTCGATTATAATAGAAGAAGTAATAGCGATTTCAGAAAAACATTAAAGAAAAAATCTGTCAAACAAGCTAAACATGCTAAAAAGGAAGAAGAAGAAACCAAAAAATCCAAAGTTGAAGCTATCAAAAAAGCTTTATCAACTGATTTAGAACAAAATCCAATTCCAACTGAATTATCTAAAAAGGAAGAATTTTTCATGCAACAAGTTGCTTTAGGTGAACAATTGGCTGTTCAACCATCTAAAAAGATTGATGCTGCTCTTTGTTTCTATAAAGCTTTAGTTGTATATCCTAACCCAACCGATATCTTAGGAATTTATCAAAAATCTGTTCCTGAAGATGTTTATGAACTTGTTATTTTGATGATTGCTGTAAAACCACCTGCTGCTGTTACTAATATCTTAGGTGGTGGTGCTGGTGCCGCTGCTGGTGCTGGTGCTGGTGCTGCTGGTGCTGGTGCTTCTAAACCTGCTTCTAAACCATCTGAAGCTGATTTAGATTAATCGGGCCAGTTCTTGTACTGATTGATTGGTGTTCTCTGATGAATTCTTACAACATGTGTGTTAGAGAATGGGGAATTATAGATAAGTTGATGTTCTCTTAAACATTCATTACATTGGTAATGATTCTTGTAATGATTGTTGAAATTGCTACTTTCCTATTTTTGTGTTCATCATTGTGTTAGAGTTCGTACTGGTTTCTTTTTTCTTTTTTTATCTTGTTTGTTATTATTATTCTTTTTTGTTTAACGAATCATTTCTAACTATTAATCACGTTATACTGTGGGTTTATATAAGTGGATATGACTTCCACTGTTTATATGAAGAAGAGATTATTGCTCTAATTTTACTTGACCTGTTCCCTTTACTCCATCTGTATATATTTCACTCAATATAAATCTATAATTAAAAGGTACTAATTTGCAATTTTGCTGCAGGTTTTTGACGATCGCTACTGCACCCCATTTACCGAACCACTATCGCGCAGATAGAAACTGTACTTCATAGTCATAGCCATAACTAAAGTCAGATCTTTAAAACCCTAATGATAATCAAAAGGTGGCAGCCACCGCTAGTATTTTTACTTCTTATCCTATCAGTAAGGTGCTCATCACTTGGGGATGATGATGATGACGTCGTCATGTCTATTGATGACAACCCAACCGTTTATCCTAACAGTAGTTCTGGCATATATTTATTACCATCTAGCGATAATTACATTCAACCCGAAACCAATTCAAGAAATTTCTTGATCCAAGGAGTCACTTTAGGTGGCTGGTTACTACTTGAACCTTATATTACCCCATCCCTTTTTTTAGCTTTCAATAGTACCAATACCAATGGAACTGAAAAGGATATTCCTATTGATGAATATAGATATTGTGAAACTTTAGGATATGACGAAGCGGAAAAGAGGTTAAGAACTCATTGGGATAATTTTTATAATGAATCTGATTTTGTCAAGATCAAAGATTTGGGGTTAAATACCGTTAGAATCCCTATAGGATACTGGGCATTTGAACAACCTGATTATAAAGAAGAGCCTTATGTATATGGAGCTCAAGAATATCTTGATAAAGCCATTGAATGGGCTTATAATAATGAGTTAAAAGTATGGATCGATTTACATGGGGTTCCAGGGTCTCAAAATGGGTTTGATAATTCTGGTTATAGAGATCTTGGGTATCCAGGTTGGTTTAATCATACTTCTAATGTGCTTCGTACTTATGATGTATTAGATACTATAACTAAAAAATATGGTGGTGCTAATATGACATCATTATATCCTGATACGATCATTGCAATTGAAGTAGTTAATGAACCACTTGGTTCTAAATTAAATGTCTCGTATATTGAAGATTTTTATGAATTGGCATATAATCGATCGAGAAGTAATCAATTGGTTAATAATACCATTGTGTTTCATGATGCATTCCAAGAAATTGGTTATTGGAATGATTTTTTGACTTGGAGACATGACCTTCCTCATTATGCTCCTAATAATACTGTTAATAATTATAATATAATGATAGATCATCATCATTATGAAGTGTTTGGTGCTGGTGCTTTAAAAATGTCTATAACTGACCATCTTCTGAGTATTAAAGATTATAGTTCACAAGTCGAGAAAGAATTAAAACATCATCCAGCCATTGTGGGAGAATGGCTGGCAGCATTAACTGATTGTACTCCCTGGTTAAATGGGGTAGGCATTGGTACCAGGTATGAAGGAACAAAGCCTTATGATAATGATCCTATTGGAAGTTGTGATGATATAAATGATTTTGATGCTTGGTCTCGTGATCGCCGCAAACATTATAGAAAATATATTGAGATGCAATTAGATCAATATGAATCTAAAATGAATGGTTGGATTTTTTGGTGTTTTAAAACTGAAACTTCTATTGAGTGGGACCTTGGTAGATTAGTACACCTTGACCTTTTCCCTCAACCATTAGATGATCGCAAATATATTGTCAATGGAACTGATACAGATCCTGAGGATAGTGATGATGATGATGATGATGATGGTGATAAGGAGAATGGTGGTGGTGCT
The DNA here is from genome assembly GCA_030583035.1 of Yamadazyma taylorii. Classification (NCBI taxonomy): domain Eukaryota; kingdom Fungi; phylum Ascomycota; class Pichiomycetes; order Serinales; family Debaryomycetaceae; genus Yamadazyma; species Yamadazyma taylorii. Next base: position 258,559 of record JAJMHJ010000012.1, on the reverse strand, counting down.
ATAATACCGCCTTGGTGGCTGTTAGGTGGTTTACTTATAGGAATTATAGAAGCATTTATAGATTTTATTTAGACCATGTTTAGTATTTCTATCTTTTCTTTTCTGCTCTTGTCTTTTGTTTTTTTTTTGCAGCAATTTTTTATTTTTCCTCACGTGATATGACTCGAACTATATCTCAATCATGAATCATAATGTTGAAAAATCTCATAAAATAAATTTGTATAATTAACTTAATTTTCTATAATGGTTAAATCTGTAAACGTTGCTATCATTGGGTCGGGAGTAGTTGGTTCTGCTTTCATTAAACAATTGGCCCTGTTAAAAACTTCTATTGATCTCAAAGTTATCTATTTAGCTAGATCTTCAAAAGAAGCATTATTTTCTAATGATTATAATCCAGTTGATTTGTCTAGTTATAAAACTGCAACTGCTCAACCAATTTTATCATTGACTGATTTAAATGATTACTTAAAGAAGAGTAATAAACCTACTATTTTAGTAGATAATACTTCTAATGAATCAATTGCTGACTATTATCCAAAATTTATTCAAAATGGGATTTCTATTGCTACTCCAAATAAAAAGGCCTTTTCTTCATCAATTTCTACTTGGAATGAAATTTTCAATAATTCCAAAGGGGAAAATGGTGGATTAGTGTATCATGAATCTACTGTAGGAGCAGGCTTACCAATCATTGAACCATTAAATGATTTAATTGTTACTGGTGATAAAATTGATAAAATTGAAGGGATTTTCTCTGGTACTTTATCATATATTTTTAATGAATTTTCTACCACTGATAGTAAAAATACTACCAAATTTTCTGATATAGTTAAAGTAGCTAAACAATTAGGGTATACTGAACCAGATCCAAGAGATGATTTAAATGGATTGGATGTAGCTAGAAAAGTTACAATTTTAGCTAGGATTTCAGGATTAAATATTGAATCCCCAACTTCATTCCCAGTAGAATCATTAATTCCTAAAGCTTTAGAATCAATTGAAACTGCCGATGAATTTTTGACTAAATTACCTGACTTTGATGATGATATTGAAACCATTAAACAAGAAGCATTAGCTGAAAATAAAGTATTAAGATTTGTTGGTTCGGTTGATGTTAATACTAATAAAGTATCTGTTGGTATTGGGAAATATGGTTTCGACCATCCTTTTGCTTCATTAAAAGGTAGTGATAATGTCGTATCTATTAAATCTGAAAGATATCCTAATCCTTTAGTAATTCAAGGAGCTGGGGCTGGGGCTGAAGTTACTGCTCATGGAGTATTAGCTGATACTATAAAGATTGCTCAAAGAATTGCCAACTAATATATATATGTATATGTTTATAGATATGGATGTATATTGGAAAATTCTATATATCTGTAGGTAATACATCTTTCAGATAATCTTCTGTCCAAACATCTTTTGCTTCATTAAATATCGCTCTTAATGCCAGTTCACTAGTACAGGTTTTTCTTAATCCAAGCATCACTCGTTGAGAATCAATAGTATAAGAATTAAGATTATAATCAAAATCAGAATTGGCAATAACTGGATTATTAATTCTAGCAATATGCATATTATTAGGAGCCAAGAAGAAATCACCATTATCACGAACTTCAACTATATAAGAACCAGTCTTATGAATAAATTGAGCATATTTAAATGATGGTTTCCCCCAACTATATGAAATTTCAATATTTTCTTTCAGGAAATAAACGGCTGATCGATTATCTAAAAGGAATCCTGATTTTTTCAATAAGTATAAATGATAATAAAATTTGTTACTATCAAGGATTTTTGGTAATGCAAATGATGGATCAATAATGGGATTTAATGCTAATTTAATATCAACAAATGAATGGAAAGGGTTATAATCAGGAATCGTACATAATTCTTTCCAAGGGGTTTCAACAAATTTAAGACCATGTCTTTCACATAATCTTGACCAACTATTAATGGTTTCGTCCACAAAATTAGTAGATGTATTAAGCCATTGAAGTCTAATATGATAACAATGCTCTGGATTATGGACTCTATCATAATGAACCATAATTATTTCCGGTCTATATGATTTATTTAATGGATCAGCATTATATTTAACAGCTCTACTTAAAACAAATTTTTTCCTAGCTTTTGATTTAGATCCAGTTGAATCTGCCATTGAGGAATTATCTGATTCATTTAATTGTCCACCAATACTAGTAATTCTTCTTAGATCTGGTGGTGCTGGTGTTTGTGTGGTTCCTCCTCCATCTTGAGGTCCTATAACTGGCGATTTAAATGATTCAATATCAGAATTATTCTTTGATCCTGAAACTGAGGCAGTTGCGGATGTTGTTGTATCTTTATCTTGATGTACTTGCTGCTGCTGCTGTTGTTGTTGTTTCTTCCTTGAAAACCATGAAGTCTTTTCGGGTCTATAAGTTTTATCAATATAGTCCAGTTCTAATTCATAAAAATAATAACCATCTAAAAACCCATGTCGATTTTCTACATGTTTGAACAAACCTTTATTCATTAATATTTGTCCATAAGTAGTAGCCTCATCTCTAGTATCAATATCTTCAAATGCTCCTACTAACCAAGTAACAAACTCATTCCCAATAAAACAATTTTGATGTTGAGTAAAATGCCAAGTTCTATCAACAATTTTTACTCCATTAGGGCTTTGTAATTCATGAGCTAAGTTTACTAATTTAATGGATTTATTAAGTTTTTCAGATAACATCAAAGAATTACTTGGTTTATTCCCAGTTGATTCAAACATTTCTGCTTGTTCATTTAAAAAATCATATAAATTCCCCGTATAAAAATTAATTTCTGGAACAATGGTTTCTTTATTTAATTTTTGTTGTTGTTCTTTTGATGAAACATATCTTCCTTTTTCAATCATAGCAATTAATTTTCTTAACCCTTCAACTCTAATTTCTTCTTCAGTTAAACTTTCATTAGAAATGAAAAAGGCATTTTTAGGAATATCTGCTGGCATTACTACAAATTTCATTTTAAAAAATGATTTATTTTCTTCTGGTAAAGCATCATCATAACCTGCTAATAATTGATCAAATTGATTCCAATTATATTTTTGAGGCTTTTGTTCAATAAAATTAATTGAACTACTAGAATATTCATCAGCATATCTAGTTCTAATTAATGGGTAATGTTGTTGCGAATTATATTCTAATGATTTGAAGATTGGAGTTAATTTCATATTTTCAATTCGTTTATAAAGTTGTACTCCAATAGTATTACCATCATTACTAATTCTATGGATTTCATTATCTAACATCATATAGATTTTTGCTCCAGTATAATTTGCTCTAAAATATTTTATTAATCCATCAACATTGCTACCAGGATTTTTTTCTTGTTCAACTCTTTTCATTAAATCTCCATCACAAATTTGAAATCCTAATAATAATCTTAATTGAATCATTTCTCTCATTAAATCATCACTAGTTTCTAATTCGAGATTATTTTCAGAATTTAATAATAAGGTATAAATCTGAGTGGTGTATTTTGTATTTAAATCATTTAAAGTTGGAAAAAATGGGATAAAGGTTGGTAAAGCCGCTGGTGATTGGAATGATCTCCATTTAATCAAGTTCCTTCTAATATTTGGTGGGAATACTTGATTCCATTTCCCAAGTCTTATAAATGATAAAGCATCGGAATGCAGTTCTTTAGAGGGGTTAGATATTTCAGTCCATAAATATTCTAATTCCTCAGTTAATTCTGACTTCTTGTTACTGCTGTGGTTGTTGTTATTGTTGGTATCATTGTCGTTGCTACTACCAGTACCAGTGGTAGCCTTGGAATTATTGGTTCTCTTTATGGTAGATACATCTGAAGAATTTATATCTGAATCTTGATCAATTTGATCTCTTCCATTAATAGATCTTGAATTACTCTTGGCTGATCTGAATATATCTTCCTTTTTGATTATCTTGGGGTGTAATTTATCCAGAGTATCATTATAATGTTTCAGGGTTTTCAAAGTAGCATTACTAGCCATATGTGATAAACTACGAATAGAATTGTTACTTGAGCCTGGATAGTTATTGTTCCCTACTCTTCGAGGAGGATGCATGGAAGATGGGGATCCAATAGGGACTAAATCACCAGTACCTTTAATTTGATATAAGGTGGATAACGCAGAAGCATCTTGAAGTTTATTAGTAACAGTACCTAATACAGCAGAACTAGTAACCCCAATATCAAATTTACTGGTGGAAATCAGCGTTGATAATCCTTTTAGTTTTTTATCACCAGAATTATTCATCAATTTTAATGATTCATGAACCCCAGTAGGAGTACTACTTTTAAAAGGAATATTGTTAGGATCTAATTCTTGATCATTACCGTTATTGCTCTTATCACTGTTGTTAGTGATATTGTTTTTGGTTTTGTTATTATTCTTATTAACTGATTTCACGGGTCTTGCTGGTTTTACCGGTTTAAAAATATCATTATCATAACTATCCATGGCATCAATAAAAGAATGTTCATTTCTATAACTACCAAATCGTTCAATTTCAATGTCATGAACATCATTTTCCATTAATCCCATCATTTGTAATTCATAAATCTTACAACGAGGAATCCATTGATCACTATTACCAGAAGAATCTTTAAAAAATGAAACATCACACCAATTAGGGACACAATATGAAAGTTTCCCATTTTTGGTTAAATCTTTAAATCTAAATAATGGAACTATGTGTAAGGGTGGTTGACTTAAACAAATGATATCTAAAGAACAATCACTGCTTGACATTTTCTTACTGGTTTCCAACATTAATTTATAATCCACATCAAATAATCCAGTTCCCGGAGTTATAACAATTAAATGATTTAAACTATGTTTCAAATCAGTATCAGTGAATTTATCTTTAAGTAAACTTAACCCTACATTAATTGATTCCAAGATATTCCCCTTAACTGCTGGTAATGAAGTTCCTTCTAATGAAAAGGTTTTAGGATCATCGTCACTAATTCGATTTAACATAATATCACGTTTAAAATTAGCAAATTCTAACCTTAAATTTTCCATAATTCTATTCCAATAAAAGATATTTACTTGGTCAACAACTACTCTAAAATATTCTCGGACTTTATTAGGTCTTTCTCCATGACCTAAAGAAGTCCATGGAATATCAGTTAAATCCACACTAGTAAATAATACTATAGTTATGGAATGATTAGCTTCTTTTTCTCGCCATTTTTTAAATATTTTAGGAAATAAATTATTAACTAATTTATGAAACATAATCTCTCCTGTTTCTTCAAAATGCCACATTTCTCTTGAAGTTTGAATAAAAAATATTAATCTTGATCCATCCGATCTATAAACAATTTTCGTATGTTTCCCAATATAACCAGAAAAACACTTCTTTCCATTTTTATAGATATTCTTAACAAACCCCACTCGATTATTTAAAAATGAAATTCGTTTCCCATTATAAACACAATTGTCTATTAAATCACTTGATAATATCCACATAGAATCTCTTGATAAATTCAAATTTTTAATAGAGATTTCAATGGTATCAGCTTCAACAGAGTTAATATCAATGATTTTCCGAACTTGAATTAGACTTCTTGGTAACAAATCTAATATTCGTTGTAATGGGTTACTTATTAAAGATATTTGGACTAAATTTTTGGATTTTTGGGTTGCAGCTGTCTGGGTTTGGGTTTGTGCTTGGCTTTGTGTTTGGGTTTGTGCTTGTGTTGATGCTTGTCCCTGGGATTGGTGTTCTTGATGTAATGGTTGTTCTCCTTGAAGTGGTGATAAATTACTAGTGGAACCTGAATTAGATTGACTTGATAGCAGATGATGTTGGATATCTTGAGATGATGGCTGTTGATTTAAGGTTGGTGGATGAGAGCTATCAGGCGTATAGTTATGAAGTTGACTAGAACTATCTCCTTGTAAAGTAGAATCTATATTAGGGATTTGAGATGCTGGTGATGGCATATTATTTTGAGCCAACAAATTTGGAGTTGAGGGAGTGGAAGAATTTAAATTTAAATTATTGGATATCACCGGTGATAAAGTATTATGTAATAAATTCTTCTCTTTGATAATGAATAAGATTTTTTTAGATAATCGTTGATTATCAACCGGTTCTAATTCTATAATATCACCAATTTTAGTGTTAGGAAGTAAATTCAAGTCAATCATGAAATCCTCATTAGAAGTTCTTAACTCATGAAACCATACGGTCAATTGCATTGGGATTGATGGCTGGTCTTTTAGACTAACCGAGTTTTTGATGGTAGGAGTTTCATTTATATCTAAAGAATCATTTTGGGAAATAAATCGTTTATTGAGTCTTTCATAATCAGGAACTTTGTGATCGAAATGTCGGCCTACAACTAAGGTATTATCACTGTCTTTTGTGTGTAAGGATCTATTCATTTGAACACTAGAAGAACGAGATCTTCCTGTTAATGACGATGGTCTAGCTGATAAATTAGATGATCCTACTATTAAACTAGCTTGATTAGAACTCATGGTACTGGAATGGGATGATTGTGAGATATTTCTGGAAGAAACTGGAGGCATTGAACCATTATTCCCGTTTGGATCCCTATGAGGAGTTTTTTTGTTTAGATTATTAGGATTATGGGTATTATTATTACTAAAAAACCTAGCATGTTGCATCGTTTAACTACCAAAATGTTGTTAAGAACAGAATTTTTCATCACTTTAGCTAGTCGCATTTTAGATCTGATAAGAGAATGTTAGTACACATTTCTGCGCACTTGAATAAAAAATTTCCATCATTAACAACTACTAAAACCATGAGTGAATATTCTATTGCTGGTAAACAATTAAAGTTAGATGGAGCCAAAGATGTGGAATTCCTTGTAAATGACTTAAAATCCAAGTCAAACATCACTAAAATCGATTTATCAGGAAATACCATTGGGATTGAAAGTGCTAAAATCATTAGTGAATCATTAGAACCATTTATTGAATCATTACAAGAAATTAATTTAAGTGATATTTTCACCGGTAGATTAAACACTGAAGTGCCTCAATGTTTAAACTACTTATTACCTACATTATTAAAATGTCCAAATTTGAAGACCATTAATTTAAGTGATAATGCATTAGGATTACAAACCATTGAACCAATAGAACAATATTTATCTAAAGCCGTTACTTTAGATCATTTAATTCTTTCCAATAATGGGATGGGACCATTTTCCGGGGAAAGAATCGGTAAGGCTTTATTCAAATTGTCTAAATTAAAACAATCACAGAATAAATCCAGTTTAAAAACTTTTGTTTGTGGGAGAAATAGATTAGAAAATGGATCTATGAAATATTTAACTTTAGGATTAATTAACCATAAAGATTTACAAACCATTCAATTATATCAAAATGGAATTAGACCTAAAGGGATTTCTATCTTAATTAATGGATTAAAACAAAACCGTCAATTAAGTCATTTAGATTTACAAGATAATACTTTAACGTTTAAAGGATCAAATGCTATAGGTAAAAATTTACTGAACTGGACTCAATTAAGAGAATTGAATTTAAATGATTGTTTAGTGAAATCTAAAGGATTAATCAGTATTTTACAGGCGTTAATTAATGCCAATAACCTGAATTTTAAGGTATTAAAGTTACAATATAATGAATTAAATAAACCTTGTTTACAACAATTATATGATGCTATTAAACAAGGGAAATTATCTATTGATAAATTAGAAATTAATGGGAATATGTTGAATGATGATGATGAATTAATCGAACAATTCCAACAGTTATTTGAACAGGAAGGAAAAGAAATTGATGAATTAGATGAAATGGAAGGAGAAGATTCTGATGAAGAGGAAGAAGAGGAAGAGGAAGAGGATGAAGAAGAAGATGAAGGTGATGATATTATAGATTTTGAAGCATTAGGTAAATCTCATCAAGATAAAGAAGTTGATGATATTGCTGGTGAATTAGAGAAGACACATCTTAAGTAGGGAGAGATAGTTAGTAGTATATTGAGTTAATGTATAGGCCAACTAAAGTTGTAGGGTTTAATGTAAATAGACATAGATATACTAGACTATAGTTATCATCAATAGCTGCAAACAACATCTCAACATCTCCTTGGTCTTTTCGCTCTCTCTTTTTCTCTATTTAAGATATCTAGCTATACTTGCTTTTAGGCCCCAGTTGCTTTTGAACTTTCTTGCGATCATTTTCTATGAAGCCTGAACTTGAGGTCGTGGTAATGACAGAACCAGAGAAATCTTGTATGAAGATAGACAAGTTAAATAATGGCCAGAGGAAGAGTTCGATGATATTTCAGCTCTACAGACTAATGTCATAGCTTATGGGAACGTTGTTGGTAGTAATAGTAATGATAATGATGATTCTGGTATTGATCAAGATAATGATGATGAGGATGAGGATGATGAGGATGATTCTGAGAGTAAATTTGGCGGCTTGACTTTCTAGTGACGGATTTAATTTCTTTGAAAGTAGTGAGCCAATTGATAGAGAATGAATGAAAACCATTTACGATAAGAGCATCTAATTTTATGAGCCCTTCAACTATCCCAAAACGGTCCACTTAAACGCGCATTATTTTGCAGCAATAACTGCGAAACAGGCAAAAATAACGTAGATGAATATCTGCTGTGGCAGATGTTATTTATAACCCCGTAGGACCCTCTAATCATGTAATTTCTTCTCTTGCTTGTAGATACTATTTTTCAAGGTTTTGTTATTCTTAGCCTTTTAATAGTTCTTAAAGAGTGACTAACCCTTAGAATATTGGCAATTCCTAGAGTATAGATAGTCGTTAGCGTTTACTGGTATCATTGAATTGCTTGTAACCCATATAATTCCGATAATCCCATATTATACAAGTAGTCAAACCGTAACTATTGATTTTTGATAGCTTTCTCGTGACAAGATCCGCAGGAATATTCTTTTTATTTTATTTTTATTTTCATTTGTGATCTATATCCCGTTTGTGATCTATCTTCTTTTTTTGGTGTGAGAAATGGAATATTTTGAGAATTCGACAGATTATCTATCATCTATTGATAGCCCTAGGTCGCCAACATACAGTCAGCTTTCCCTTACGCATTGTTATACAATGAGTGATGAAGATGAACAACCAGATGGTGCATATCGGGAGCGTATTGCAAGGTTAGAAGGTGAAAATTATGGCCGTGACCAAGCCGCTAACCAAGCTATCCAAATAGTCGGAGCCCTTCAGCAAGAATTTAACCAAACCCTTTACCACGTAAACCAAGAACACCAAGGTCTACATCGTGAAAATCAAGGTCTACATCGTGAAAATCAAGGTCTACATCGTGAAACTCAAGGTCTACATCGTGAAAATCAAGGCCTTCGTCAAGCCTTTAACGAAGCCCTTTACCACGCAAACCAAACAACCCAAGGTCTATATCTTCAAAATCAAAACCTACGTCGTCAAAATCAAGGGTTAAGTTACCACGCAAACCAAACAATCCAAGGTCTACAAGGTGCATTCCAGCAAATAAACCAGTGCTTAAGGGATATAACATGTGCACAGTCATTTGAACACGTTATTAATTTAGTCAGTAGAAGTTCAACAAATGACATATGTTCCCACATTTTAGAAAATTGCACAACTATTAGACTGATAGCTTTCTATGTTTTTGGAAGGCAGGAAGACGAGATAGTTCCAGTGTTAAACAGATTGCAAATGTATTTGGAGGCTTATCATCAAAACGATGACATGAAATACAGGTTAATAGACCTCTTTATGAACATCCCATTCCCCATTCTGGGACCACAACAGGGAAGTACTCGAGGAACTAATAACCAACTTCTTAATGATCATGAATTCAATTATAACGATGAATATGTGGGACTAGCCAATATCTCTAGTCAACTTTCCGAAACAGTAATTCGAAACGAAAACATCAGCATTGCACCTTTGGCTAAATTAATGGCTTTTATATTTCAAAGTGGAAATATAAGACAGGAACAACTTCTAGAACACGTCAATATGGTTTGGTTCAAATACCTTTTTGAATTCATAAAACCGGCATTACCAGTGAAATATGTTACCCAATATTCTTTTGGAGGCTCCTATTCAAGATTGAAACCAGATGCTATGATTCTAACCACTGATAATAAGCCCCTAATGGTAATTGAATATAAGGAATTTTTTAGGGGTATTGACCCAAATTCATATCACCTGATTTATAGTCTCAATGGCAAGTTTGATTCTACATTAGATCAGGTATTTGGTTACATGATGCTTTCTGGTGCAGGTTATGCCCTTTTGAAAGACTGGAGGTTCACTATTATGATAAAATTATCGGTAGATAGAATATCCAGCAACCGGAGGTTTTTTGAAGATTCTAAAATTGTACCTTATGAGTTTAAAATAATGCTAAATAGCACAAGTCTAAACGATACAGTTAAAGCTATTAGTGAGGCCTATCAAAACCAATGGGATGTGCAAACTGTAAGGGACTTGGCCCCGTTGTATAGGAGAAGGAGCGATATAGGGTCTGATACTGGAAGGTCTGATAATGAAATGTCTGATACTGGAAGGTCTGATACTGGTAATGAAATGTCTGGTAATGGAAGGCGTGATACTGGTAATGAAAGGTCTGATAATGGAAGGCCTGGTAATGAAAGGTCTGATACTGGAAGGTCTGATAATGAAAGGTCTGATACTGGTAATAGAAGGTTTGATACTGATAATGAAAGGTCTGGTAATGGAAGGTCTGATAATGAAAGGTCTGATAATGGAAGGCCTGGTAATGAAAGGTCTGATAATGAAAGGCCTGATAATGGAAGGTCTGGCAATGAAAGGTCTGATACTGGTAATAGAAGGTTTGATACTGGAAGGCCTGATACTGATACTGGAAGGTCTGATAATGAAAGGCCTGATACTCCTGGTAATCAAATGTCTGATAATGAAAGGTCTGATAATGAAAGGCCTGGTAATGGAAGGTCTGATAATGAAAGGTCTAGTAATGAAAGGCCTGATACTGATAATGGAAGGTCTGGTAATGGAAGGTCTGATACTGGAAAGCTTAGTACTCGAAGGATTGATAATGAAACGTCTATTGCTCAACGTTTAAGGAATTTTTGGACTGGTAATGAAAGGTCTGATAATGGAAGGTCTGGTAATGGAAGGTCTGGTAATGAAAGGTCTGATACTGGAAGGTTTGATACTGGTTTGATACTGAAAGGTTTGATACTGAAAGGTTTGATACTGAAAGGTTTGATACTGAAAGGTATGGAAGGCCTGATAATGGAAGGCCTGATACTGATAATGAAAGGTCTGATAATGGAAGGTCTGGTAATGAAAGGTCTGATACTGGAAAGCTTAGTACTGGAAAGTTTAGTACTGGAAAGTTTAGTACTGGAAAGTTTAGTACTGGAAAGTTTAGAACTGGAAGGCTCAGTACTCGAAGGATTGATAATTCCTTAAACGGTGAGCAATTGACATTTCATTTATGGCCTCGCGATTCATAGTTATACTGTCATAGTTATGTTGCTATAGTTATGTTATATAATAAAAAATGAAACACCCAAATAGTTCTCTGCTTGCCCTCACTTAACTTCACCAGATTAGCGGTACGCACACGACAGAGGCATTTTTTTTTTTTTTTTTGGCCAGTTTAATGCGAAACCTGCAAGTTGTTCATCGAGTGAATAACATCCTTTCACCCTCATACAAGTCAATAACATCCTTCACCATCATCATTAATACTTCGCCACTACATAGTTTGTACAAAGTATCTCCTACAGAGAACTCCAAACTCTTATCGCAACTTGTATTTCTATACAAATTTATATACCAAAAAATCTAGTTGTTCTTCTTGGTCCCATCATCAGGCATTGGAGGTACAACTTGTTCCTCTTCCTTTACTTGATTCTTCTTACCATCAGAATTCTTTATATCATACTATATTATATCATCCTACTATATCATCCTACTATATTATACTATATACTATACTATATATTATACTTTATACTATATTATATCATACTATATCATACCCTCCTACCCTATATAGACTTTATTATAAACTCTTGCAAAAACCATTTATGAAATCTATGATCATCAGATAATTCAGGATGAAATGAAGTCCCTAATTTATTTCCTTGTCTAACAGCTACTAAAAGTCCATTTTCTAATTGATGTAAAATTTCAACTTTCTCGTCTGTAGTATAATTATTCTTACTATGAATAATATCTTGATCATTATCATCATCATTATCATTAACATCAGTTAAGATTTTACTAATTACAGGAGCTCTAATGAAAATGGTGGGGAAATTAGTTAAATCCGGTATAAATGAAGAGAAATCAAGATTCGATTCAAATGATTCTAACTGTCTACCAAAAGCATTTCTTTTAACTTGAATATCCATCCCTCCTAATAATTGTTGTCCGGGTTTACCATTTAAAATCTGTTTAGATAAAAAGATTAATCCAGCACAAGTTCCCCAAATAGGTTTATTGGCATTAACAAAATCCATTAACGGTTGTAATAACCCAGTTCTTTGAGCTATTAACGATATAGAAGTACTTTCACCTCCAGGAATTACTAATCCCTGACACCTTGAAAGTTCTGATTCGGTCCGAACTTGAATGAAATCAAAATCATAGGATAATTCTTTTTTACAAGCTTCAAAATGTTCAATATGTTCAATAAATGCTCCTTGTAAGGCTAGGACTCCTACTGTTATTTTCTTTTCTACAGTCATTGTCACTATAATCTATCAAGTAATAAGTATTGAGAAGTTTTTTTGGTGAGTAATAGTGATGAGCCGTTATCAAAGTCGCGCTAATCGATCTCCGCAGTTTTCAAGGTTTTTCCGCCAACAACCGTTTGGGAGCATTTTCAATCGCCGCTGTCAAAATTGACTCTGGCCAAGATTGACTCATCTTAGGGGTACTGTTGAGGAGAAAGGAACATAGCTAGAAACCCTGTAAACCCTATATTGGTAATAGTTACTAGACCAAGGCCAAAGGTTAATGATGCCATCAGTAAGTACCCTCTCATACCACCTGTTGTAACACCACTCATTTCCATACATCTGCTCAGTACATCATCTGGCCCCCTCGTTCGGTAACGGTGCTCCCTCGCACCTCATGCACTATACCACCGCCGCCGCCGCCGCAGCAATACCACCGTTAACCTTCGTAAACCCTCTCCAGATCAAATCACCTCGCAGCCAAACCTCAAGTCTGAGTCAATGCGATAGTGGAAAAATTTTCCAATAGTATAAATTCACCAGTCATTCCCACTTAGATAATCAATAAAACACCAAATCAATAAAAATGAGTAATGATTTTAAAGTTAAAGCTGGGTTAGCCCAAATGTTAAAAGGAGGGGTTATTATGGATGTTGTTAATGCTGAGCAAGCCAAAATCGCCGAAAGAGCTGGTGCTTGTGCCGTTATGGCTTTAGAAAGAATTCCTGCTGATATGAGAGCTAGTGGTCAAGTTTGTAGAATGTCGGATCCTAAAATGATTAAAGAAATCATGGAACAAGTATCTATTCCAGTCATGGCTAAATGTAGAATTGGACACACCGTAGAAGCTCAACTTTTAGAAGCTTTAGAAATTGATTATATTGATGAATCAGAAGTGTTAACTCCAGCTGATAAAAAGTATCATATCAAAAAAAATGACTTCAAAGTTCCATTTGTATGTGGATCTAAAAATTTAGGAGAAGCCTTAAGAAGAATTAATGAAGGGGCTGCTATGTTAAGAACTAAAGGTGAAGCTGGTACTGGTGATATTTCTGAAGCTGTTAAACATATTACTCAAATCAAAGAAGAAATTGAATATGTTTTATCATTAACTTCTGATGAACAAGTTGAAACTTTTGCTAAAGAAAACAATATCCCATTACCAGTATTAAAACAATTAATTGAAAACAAAGGTAAATTCCCAGTAGTTAATTTTGCTGCTGGTGGGGTTGCTACTCCTGCTGATGCTGCTTTATGTATGCAATTAGGGTGTGATGGAGTTTTCGTCGGATCTGGAATTTTCAAATCTAAAAATCCTGAAAAATTAGCTAAAGCTATTGTTAATTCTGTTACTAATTATAAAGATCCTAAAAAAGTTTTAGAATATTCTACTGATTTGGGTGAATTAATGTTTGGGGTTAGTATTTCTTCTTTAGAAGATAAAGATAAATTATCTAGCAGAGGTTGGTAAATAATATGAATAATTTAACATTAATATATATTTTTCGTTACTGAATGAGGGTAATATCGTAAGTCAACGGGAGAAACAATTGAAGCCACATGATCATCAACTTCTCATCAACTATCACTTATTTTAAAAATATTGGTCCAATTTTTGAATTAACATCCTCTGAGTTTTGATCCACATTAATAACTTGTTTAACAAATCTATTTAAATCTTTGGGGAGTTGACCAGAAACTCCTAAATCATCACTACAAATCAATAACATATCTGGTCTTAAATTCTTAAGTATATTGAAATATCCTTGGAAGTTATTACAGTTCAACAACTTATAGTTATTTAATAAGCTCTTAGGTAATTTATAGCTATTGTTCTTATTGATATCATCATCGTCTTCACCATTATTATCATCACCATCACCATCATCATCATCATGTTTATTAGGAATTATATTTCCTGCTAAATCATCAATAGATAAATTTGGGGGGAGTATAAATGTTACATTATCAGCATTCAATAAAATGTCATGTAATGGAAGTTGGGAACTTAATATGGAATGTGACAAGGTAAGAGCTATGGATTTATTGGTATATTGAACCCCTTTAGTGACTTTTCCTGAGCCGGTGGTTGATGTTTTATCATTATAATAATCATATATTTTATAGGAGATTGCTAATAAGGAACTAGTAGCTAATGCCGCTAGAAAAAGTTTAGGGTTTCTTTGTTTTCTTGACATTATAGCTAAGGGATAGAACAAAAAATATTAATATATATTTTCCTAATGATATGAATGGAGAAAGTAATTATAAAGATTTATATGAGGGTAAGTTTGTTTAACGTGGGACAATTTGTGTGCGTTTATCGGAGGGTATAGCGAAAAAGTTTGGGTTAAAGGGAGTGAGTCTCCACTTGATACCGCCTTTTACGACCAAGATCCCATCAGAAATCTCTAGTCGCACCAGGGAGAGTGTTTGGAATCCCGGGGCGAGACACCAGAATCAAACCTCGGGGAAGGGTTCGGTCGAGTGGTTCGATTGACCTTGGGCCCGCGGATTCAGTAGCGTGACATGGTTCTTCTCCACAGAAACTTGTAAACCCAACAATAGTTTATCAGTGGGGAACATAACTGCATCAAGAAGATAACAAGGACGAATTGGTTCATCCATGTATCGATCTCGATCTAGATCTACGTCTATTCGGTGACCATGCACCCCATACACTCCCATCTTCTCATACCTCTAATTCTCTTCGGTACATTAATACTGTTACATAGAATACATAAAGTCTATAAAACCAGACGGTATCGCCCATTTCACTTCCACCTTCTCACTTCCCTCCTTCATGGATCACTAATAGTCAATAAACAATAATTCATTTCATCTTCATTTAATGATCTTATATAAAGACATTTAGATAATAATTCGTTATCAACACTTAATTTATAATACGATGACCATTCAATACATTGACTTAATGACTTAACAATATGAACTGAAGTTCTAAACCTGGCAAAATTAATCAATTCATTTTTGTTACTATCATTACCATTATTAATAAATTTTGGTCTCTCGGTATTAAAGATCAAATCTGATAAATATAATCCCACAAATGGTATACATCCTTTTGATGGTTGGATTTTATTAATTGACACTCTTAGATTAACAAAATTCTTAATTGGTGATGATAATTCTTCTAAATTCTTTAATAATAAAATATCCCCTGGTGATAAATGTTTCCAGGTCTCTTTTAATTTTGAAATTTTTTCACTAGTTAATGCCAATAAAACTTGCATTAAGGTTGAATAATTTTGATTTTCAAGACAATTTTGTCCTAAATGAATAAATCTTGAAATAATTTGTACTCTTTCATATTGATCTTTAGTTAATAAGATTTCTGAAATTATCCAATTAACCATTAAATTAAATCTTGAAATCACTAAATTAACTCCTTTATTAGAATTATAATAATCTTCATTAACAATGATTTCTAACCAACTATTAACTGGAGTTAATTCTTTATTCCATTTAAGTTCAATTAATTCTTTCCAATCAATTTCTTGTAAGATATCTCGTTCTATCATTGTAAAATGATTAGCTAATTGTTCCAGTCCGTAACTTAAAATAAATGAAATATGATTATTATTCTCTATAACCTTATTAATGGTTAATAATTCATTTGATAAATTATAATTTTCTAAAATTAACCTTGGTGATCTAAATTCAGCTGATTCAGGAGAATTCTGAGTTTGTTTTGTAGATCCAGTGGTATAATTAGCACTGAATATAAATACATTATCATTATCAGTATTTGCTCCTATTGTTTCTCCACTATTAGGAATCATTCTAGCTATAGATGTAGAATCTGTATCAACCCCATCTATTTCATCGGTATTAACTTGTTTACCTTTCGGGGTCAATGGTGCCAATGGTTCTAAAGGCTCTGTTGAAGTCAAATCTCTATTGGATGTATCATGTTCATGATCAGTTTGACTAGATGTATCAATGATATCTTCAGTATTAGCATGATTAATCTCATCCATTATTCCTTCAGTATCATTATTTAAATCAACGTGTGTTATGTCACTAGTAGAACTAGAATCTTCATTTTTATTCCCTTCAAGTTTTTCTAAGGCAAAATCAACTGGATTAAAATGAAATGATTCATCGGGAATTGCTGCTAATTCTTTTAATACTCCATTACTAATTCCTGGAATGGCTACTGATTGTCTTGAACTTTCGTTATCATTGGTCTCTTCAGTAGATTCATCAGTAATCTCATCAAAATGTCCTCCATGAGCAGAGATAAACTTGAAGGAATCACTTGATTTGGAAATTCTCCCATTTTCATTTAAAGTTTTAAATGAATAATTACCTATCGAATTTCTACTCTTCATGGCTACTGAAAATATTGAACTATCTCCCAAAACAGAATTTCTATATATCCTTTTGTCATGATTTTCATTTAAAGAATTTTTAGAATCATTATTCATATCATTAAAAGGTAATTCGGTTAAAGCTGCAATTGCACTATATCTAATACTTTTTCTTATTGAAGATGTTGATTGAACTCTTGTGGGGATTTCTAATGATTTTCTTTCACTTGGTAATCCCGCTAATGTTCTTAAATTATTGACTCCTGCTTTCTTTCTTAAGTTCTTCCCTCCATCAAAAGTTTCACTAATAGAATCTCTTGATATTGAGAATGCTGAGTCATAACTAACATAAGATTTAATTGAATCTCTTTTAGCTAATGAGTTTGTAGAATTTCTAGAAAATCTTTTAGTAGCACTAGTACTACTATTATTATTAGATGTCGTATCAGTAGTAAAACTTATACGCTTGTTACTATTAGTGTTATTGTCATTTCCTTTTACTTGAGGACTTTTGGCAATTCCTAAATCTTGAATCTCGGCATCATATTCAGTAATATTACTTGGTGTGGATATGGTTGAAGATCTTGATCCATTATTATGGTTATTATTAAATGTCATTTGAGGTTCAACGAAGTCCTGTAAATTTGGATCTGGTAGTTCACTGTTTTCCATACTATTATTGTTACTAAGATCTTGATTAATTTCCTGATCTGATATGATTTGATTCTGAGAATTTTCAAATTCTAAATCCCCTTCATCATTCCAGTTAATACTGGTGGGTCTTTGAAACGAAAATTCATGAATTTCACTAGCAAAGTTTGGAGATATTAATTTATCATCATCAAAATCTTGATGACTATCAGAAAATAAATCAATTTCCTCATCGTCGTTGTCAATGTCATTTTTAATGACATCATCATCACCATTTATACTTTCATGTAAATGTCTATTAGAACCTTGATCACCAATCAAATTATCAATCTTATTAATATTTAATTCACTTAAATCATTAATATCAACTTCATCTTCATCAATACTATCATCTAAATTACTACTGACAATTTTACCTTCTAATGGGGATTTTAAGTTGGAATTAGTGATACTATATTGCTTAGCAGGTGATCCTACTATATCTACTGATTTATCTAAACTTTCAGTATCTATTTCATCTTTCTCATGGTTAATATTAGCATTGGTAGTATTATCTATAGTATCTCCTTCCACAATGGTATGATTATAAGAATCGTTACGAACATAATATCTAATTAAATATTCCAATTCATCGATTATTCTAGCACTAAGGATGTCAACCCTATTACCAATAACATCTTTATCAATTGAATCATTTAAAAGTTTATTAATTTCTTCGTTTGATTTATTGCTATGATGTTTATTTTTCTTCCATCCTTCAAGGATCTTTTTAATAGAATTTTTTCTATTTATATCCATATTTGTTATAGTATTAGGATTTATAGGTTTTTCCCATGATTCAAGAGATTGATTAGATTGAGGATTTTTTTCATGTGGATTTCGGATGATATAATCCATTTTTTTAACAGGAGTGGTGGGTAAAATGCTAGAAACTTTTGAAGTTGGTAATTTAATATTCCCATTAGTTGAAAACCCAACATTTTCAATTGAAATTGGATTTAGGGATATTTGATAACAATTATTATCGATAATTTGATCATTAGAACTGAATTGAGGTTTAGGCTGGGATTGATGTTGATGTTGAGGTTGAGGTTGAGATTGAGGTTGGATTTTTACATCTTTAATAGGCTTATTAGTAGTCTTTTTTAATCCAATAGAAGAATCATTTAAATTCATTCTATTATGTTTGTTACTACTAGATAAAGGACTAGTAAAATGATTTTTTAAATTATTGATTCCAGAACCAGCTGAATTAGTGTGATTAAGTTTTCTTGACTTGACAAGATTATATTGATCTAATTTAGATATAATTGATTGACGAGAAGATTGATGTTGAATTAATAAATTATTAATGGATAATTGAGGGTTTTCAGTTTGAAGTTTTGGACTTGATTCATCAAAAACAAGGCATTTATGGTAAGTGTTTTGATCATATAAAGAAAGCATGGCCGATCTTCTATAACTAGGATTAGTATGAATCGATATATCAGTATTACTTTTAACTAAAGGATTATGAGTCGATTGATTCTTAATGGATAATTCATCAGTTAAAGGGATTTTATAATTAATAATATCTTTTGATATTTCATCAAATTTTAAATCTAATTGCCAAAATTCTATTAAAGAATGTAACCAATGAGTTTTTAAATCCTTAAAGATTTTCATTTCAAATATTTTAGAATTATCAATTAAATTAGAATGGAAAATGATATCATTAATATTATTAGAAAACTTATCACATAAATTGAAATCATTATTAAAGTCATCAATAAAATAATTTAAAACCCAATGCCGTAATACAACAAATGTTCTTAATAATACTAATTGACCAATGGTTTGAAATTTAGGAGTGGGACTATTTAAATATTGTAAACTCCAAATTAATCTAGTCATTAGAAGACTCATGATGGTTTCACTGTCAGTGAACATTCGATAGGTGATGAAGAAATCATAAATTAAATTATAATCAATAACATCAGGACTGGTTAATTGAACTATTAATGCTTTAATGGTAGCATGATTAAGTAATTCAGGATTTTGGGGATCAAATTTGACCATATTAACCACGTCTCCTTTAAGACTAGGAAAGATTGCTTCATCATCGAATTCGATTTCATTATGATTGTTATATTGAAATAATTGGGATTTATCATTAGAGATAGTAGATTGGATGGGCTCTGATAGTGGTTGTTCTGGTGGTTGTTCTAGTGGTTGTTCTAGTGGTTGTTCTGGTGGTTGTTCTAGTGGTTGTTCTGGTGGTTGTTCTGGTGGTTGTTCTGGTAGTTGTTCTGGTAGTTGTTCTTGTCCTAGCTCTTGTTCTTGTGCTTGTGGTTCGTTCAGACGCCTATTAAAAGCTTCGGTTTCACTGTTGTTATTTTTCATTGGTTGCTCATGAACAACTTCTGTCTGTATTGGCGCTTGCACCAATGGTGAGTCTATTGATTGTGGATCCATTCTAGATGATCCAACGGATTAGATGTTTTGGTTCACACCCCAGTTAATTTAAATGAATGGATGGGCGTTAATATCTGACCATAAGTTTATTAAGAAACCTTTATTTCTAGACCCACTCAGTCAACCCGTAAAACCAATTAAATAAAAAAAAAAAAAAATAAAAAAATAAAACCCTTGTTTGTTTACATATATGCAGCATTTTCGTTTAAAAACCATAACGCGGAATGTTTGAGAGATATATTTCTGAATTAAGCTTCAACTGGTAACCATTAGGGAATAAATCTGTACTAATTAGGATATATATGAAGATAATAAGGTTTAAGTATATGGAGGATGGGTTGGTGAGTTGGTGGTGGTGAGTTGGTGGTGGTGAGTTGGTGGTGGTGAGTTGATGAGTTGGTGTGATAAGACGAGACGAGGTTAAGAGATATGAAAAGGATCTGATGGGGTGTAGTTGTGCATACACTACTTTCCTTATGGGTTCACTATGGGCTCACTATGGGCTCACTATGGGCTCACTATGGGCTCACTATGGGCTCACTATGGGCTCACTATGGGCTCACTATGGGCTCACTATGGGCTCACTATGGGCTCACTATGGGCTCACTATGTATTGACTATATATTAACTGGGTCCACAAAGGGCCTAGTAGGTGACGAAGACTATAATTCCAGTATCTATGGGGGTGGGAGTGGTTGAACTAAACCAGTAGTCACTGCGAAATAATATATCCGGTGCAGATGCTTTAGCGTGTTCTAACATTGTTTCAATTGTAATCAACTACAAGAAGTAATATGGTGGTTCGCGAGAACAATGCGGTAACGATAGTCGAGAGCTTTAGAATCGTCTGGTAGCAATGCGGTGGTAATGCGGTGGTAGTAAGGCGGTGGTAATTCAGTAGTCGTAGTAACGCGCTAGCAATGAATGGTTGTAATCGTTACCAAGTAGCACTGGAATATGAGCCCTATTGTTTAATTTAACTATTTTTGTCAACCAACAAAATTAAAATTAATGATAAGAACAACTAAAAGATTCATCAATATGGCTTCAAAAATTGAATGGAACGTTATTGTCTATGACAAACCTAATGTAGATAGATTACCAGTTAGAACCCAACATTTACAAAAAATCCCTAAAGATGTCAATTCAGGAATTGTCAAATCGGCTGTATCAAGATGTAGAGAAAACTAAATTTGCTGGTAGTGCTTTCCATTTAATGGCATAAAAGACGAAGTTATAGAATTTTTAAAAGGTGATCCTTATTATGAAGCTGGGATCTGGGATATTGATTCCGTTATTGCTAATCCAGTTGGGATTCCTGTTAGATTACCAAAGAAATTAGAGGGTACTGATGAAAGTTTGTATTAAGGTAAAGACCGGTATGGTACAGACAGTTAGTATGGAGAAATATAGTTACCAGTAATTGGAACCTGGTTTACACACTACCAGTTCCGGCCTCTGATCCATTATGCAATGTGTATAACTTGTGATTCACTACTTGCTTCAATCTGTGGTTTTGTCGGTAAAGAACATGGTTGGCCGGTTGTTTGTGCTTGTGATCGTAAACGGAGTGTTGTTCCATAGCGACCCCGTTATCCTTCTACTCGCTAATTACAATCATCCGATCCGATAAGCCTCTATACCCTATGGATCTATTTTGGCTTAAAACTTCCGCCCCCGCCCTTGTCTTTTCGGTAATGAGCAAATTTTAGGGCCACATTATTGGTAATTCCTCCTCTCCTCTACTTGTACCCTCTGCAATAACATAAACCCCATGTCAACTGTAATAAATAACTAGTTGATATCAGCCAAATATTCTCCCTAGCCTTTTGCCCTTACGTATGTCATCTTTCCCTATCTCATGCCAATACCTGACACTGGTCAATACCTGGCACTGGTCAATACCTGGCACTGGTCAATACCTGGCACTGGTCAATACCTGGCACTGGTCATGGTCTAGTAATGGTTGCAAACTTTAATCCATTCCGTGGCTCATCATGGTTTCAGCCCTTCACTCGGAACAGGCTCGGGAAGATGCGATCTCTACCCGACTTTCGGTACCTATAAATATAAGTGAAATTCTTTAAGCAAAATGATCAGTAAAACCTAATAATTTATCAAGTTCAAGTTCTACACACTTAAACAGATAATTCCAAGTTATCTATTTAATCAATAGATAATAATTAATAGTAATTAAACTGAACTATTACTATGAGTGCAACCGAACGTGATGATAATGTCGTTTCTGGGGGTGGTATTCGCTTAAGCAAAGATGCGACATTTATCCGCGGTAGTGGTGCAGCAGATGCTTTAGATAACGATACGACATCTTCTCTGGCAAGATCTTCTCACAAACAGAAACATCCAGGAAAAGAAGATGATTATGACAAACAACAGGAAAGACCATATGATGGATTTGATCCTTCGGTTGAAGATAACATAAGACAATTAGCTAGACAAGTCAGTCATCCTAGTAGTTCTGGAGATGGTCAATCAATCAGTGATAGCGGAAGAAATCCCGAGGATGGCGATAAATTATCTTTAGTACAAACATTAAGTAGACTTTCTCATACAGTTCCGGGAGCTATTCCAATGATCGATCCTTCCGGAATTGATCCAAGGTTAGATCCTTCCAGTGATAGCTTTAGCTCGAGATTTTGGGTGATGAACCTTTCAAAACTTGTGGCTTCAGATCCGGATTATTTTAAACCTGTTAGTTTAGGAGTAGCTTTTAAAGATTTAAGATGTTATGGGAAAGCTTCTGATGCTGATTATCAAGCGAATTTTGCTAATGGGGTTTTTAAAATGGCTAAAGAAACATTTCAAGCAATCACTCAAACAGGGAATAATAATACTTATGACATTTTAAAACCAATGGATGGATTAATTAAACCTGGGGAATTAACCGTAGTTTTAGGAAGACCTGGAGCTGGATGTTCATCATTTTTAAAAACTATTGCTTGTCAAACCCATGGATTTCATATTGATGAAGGCTCTACTATTTCATATGATGGATTAAGTCAATCAGAAATGAAAAAACATTATAGTGGAGAAATTGTTTATTGTGCAGAAACTGAACATCATTTCCCTAATTTAACGGTTGGAGATACTTTAAAATTTGCTGCGTCTATGAGAACACCAACCAATAGACCTTTAGGAGTTGATAGAGACCAATATGCTCAACACATGTCTGAAGTAGTATTAGCTACTTATGGATTATATCATACTAAAAATACTAAAGTTGGTAATGATTATATTAGAGGGGTTTCTGGAGGGGAACGGAAAAGAGTTTCTATTGCTGAAGCAGCTTTATCTCAAAGTAAAGTTCAATGTTGGGATAATTCTACTAGAGGATTAGATGCTGCTACTGCTTTAGGATTTATTAGAGCTTTAAAAACTTCAGCTTCAATTCAAAATACTACTCCATTAATCGCTATTTATCAATGTTCTCAAGATGCTTATGATTTATTTGATAAAACGGTATTATTATATGAAGGATATGAAATTTTCTTTGGGGGTTCTAAAGAGGCTAAAGAGTATTTTATTGAAATGGGCTTTAAATGTCCTCCAAGACAAACTACTGCTGATTATTTAACTTCAATTACCAATCCTTCTGAACGGGAAATTATTCCTGGATTTGAAGGTAAAGTTCCTAGAACTCCAATTGAATTTTATAATTATTGGCAAAACTCATCAGCTCGTCAACAATTATTAGCTGACATTAATGATAATTTATCTACTGTCACAGATACTAAAACGCGTTTTCAACAACTGCATAATGCTAGACAAGCTAAAGGAGCAAGACCTGGATCTCCTTATACTATAACTTTCCCAATGCAAGTTAAAAATCTTGTTAATAGAAATATTTTAAGAGTGAAAGGAGATCCGTCTATTGCATTGTTTACATGTTTTGGGAATATCATTATGGCGTTTATTTCCTCATCAGTGTTTTATAATTTACCAATGACCACCGGTTCATTTTTTTATAGAACTGCAGTGATTTTCTTTGCTACTTTATTTAATGCCTTTTCTTCATTATTAGAAATTTTTACTTTATATGAAGCTAGACCTATAGTGGAAAAACATAAAACTTATGCATTGTATCATCCAGCAGCTGATGCAGTGGCATCTATTATTACTGAATTACCTAATAAATTGATTACAGGGACTGTGTTTAATATTATCCTTTATTTTATGTCTAATTTAAAACGGGAAGCAGGAGCATTTTTCTTTTATTTATTGGTAGGATTAAGTGCTACCTTTACAATGTCCCATGTATTTAGAACTATTGGGGCTGCTACTAAATCTTTATACCAAGCTATGACTCCTGCTTCACTTTTATTAACATTATTAATCATTTTCACTGGATTTGTTATTCCAGCTCCTGATATGTTAGGATGGTGTAGATGGATTAATTATTTGAATCCCGTGGCTTATACTTTTGAAGCATTAATTGCTAATGAATTTCACGGAAGAACTTATCAATGTAGTGAATACATTCCCTTTGGTCCTGGTTATCCAACTTCTGGTAATTCAATTGCTTGTTCTTCTGTTGGATCTAAAATTGGTCAAGATTTTGTTGATGGTGATACTTTTATTTATGAATCTTACAATTATTCTTGGAGCCATGCTTGGAGAAATTTTGGTATTAATGTTGGATTTATTATTTTCTTTTTTGTAACTTATATTATCCTTTGTGAATATAACAAAGGAGCTATGCAGAATGGTGAAATTCTTCTTTTCCAAAGAAGTGCATTAAAGAAAATCGCTAGAAATAAAAAATCTAATGGAGGTGATATCGAATCTGGGAAATTCGAAAAAATTCCTGATTCTTATGAATACTCTGAAACTTCAGTCAATGAATCGGTTGAAGCTAAATTGGAAGAAAAACAAGCATTTTCCCATAATAATATTTTCCATTGGAGAAACTTAACTTATCAAGTTAAGATTAAAAGTGAAGATCGAGTTATTTTGAATGATGTTGATGGCTGGGTTAAACCAGGTCAAGTGACAGCTTTAATGGGAGCATCAGGAGCTGGTAAAACGACTTTATTAAATACTTTAAGTGAAAGATTAACTACTGGGGTTGTTACAAGTGGAACCAGAATGGTTAATGGACAATCATTAGACTCTTCATTTCAAAGATCAATTGGTTATGTTCAACAACAAGATTTACATTTAGAAACTTCAACTGTTAGAGAATCTTTAACATTTTCTGCTTATTTAAGACAACCAGCTCATATAAGTAGAGAAGAAAAAGATGAATATGTTGATCATGTTATTAGGTTATTAGAAATGCAAAAATATTCTGATGCAGTTGTTGGGGTAGCTGGTGAGGGATTAAATGTTGAACAAAGAAAGAGGTTAACTATTGGAGTAGAATTGGTTGCTAAACCAAGTTTATTGGTATTTTTAGATGAACCAACGTCTGGATTAGATTCTCAAACTGCTTGGTCAATTTGCAAATTAATTAGAAAATTAGCGGATCATGGTCAAGCTATTTTATGTACAATTCATCAACCTTCTGCCATTTTATTAAAAGAATTTGATCGATTACTTTTTTTACAAAATGGTGGTGAAACCGTTTATTTTGGTGATTTAGGTGAAGAATGTAGTACATTAATTAATTACTTTGAAAAATATGGAGCTCCAAAATGTCCACCAAAAGCTAATCCAGCAGAATGGATGTTAGAAGTTATAGGAGCTGCTCCTGGATCTCACTCTCTGCAAGATTATTTTGAAGTTTGGAAACAATCAGAAGAATATCAAAAAATTCAACAAGAATTAGATTATATGGAAACTGAATTAGCTAAATTACCTAAAAATGATTCACCAGAAACCATGAAATCTTATGCAGCTCCTTATTGGCAACAATATCTAGTGGTTACTAAAAGAGTATTTCAACAATATTGGAGAACTAATTCTTTCTTATATTCGAGAATTGCTATGGTTGTAATCCTGTGTTTGGTAAATGGTTTTTCATTTTTTAAAGCTCAGAAAAGTCAACAAGGACTTCAGAATCAAATGTTTTCAGTGTTTATGATTTTAAACTTATTCAATTCAATGTCTCAACAATATATGCCACTTTTTGTTAGTCAAAGAGATTTATATGAAGTTAGAGAAAGACCTTCTAAGACTTTTAGTTGGTCAGTATTTATTGCTGCTCAAATTACTTCAGAAATTCCTTGGGATTTACTATGTGGTACTATAGCATTTTGTTGTTGGTATTTCCCTATTGGATATTATCAAAATGCCGTTCCTACTGATACTGTTGCGGAAAGAGAAGCATTAACATGGTTCTTACTTGTATTATTCTTTATTTATACTTCAAGTTTGGGTCAAGTTTGTATCTCATTTTCAGAACTTGCTGATAATGCTGCTAATTTAGCTAATTTATTATTTTCCTTGTGTTTAATTTTTTGTGGGATTTTATCTACTCCTGATGCTATGCCAGGATTTTGGATCTTTATGTACAGATTTAATCCTTTCACTTATTTTGTTAGTTCTATTTTATCTACTGCTTTAGCTAATTCTGATGTTACTTGTGCTAATAACGAATTAATTCCATTTTATGCTCCTGATGGTCAAACTTGTGGTGAATATATGCAAAAATTTATGGCAACTGCTGGTGGATATTTACAAAATCCAAATTCTATGGATAAATGTGAATTTTGTGCTATTGATTCAACTAATGCGTTTTTAGATAAGATCAATGTGTTTTATGATGAAAGATTTAGAGATATGGGGATTTTTATTGCATTTATTGTATTTGATTGGTTTTTAACCATCTTCTTTTATTGGTCAGCTAGAGTTCCAAAGGGAACCAGACAAAAGGAATAAATCCAATTTGAATAAAAATTCGATAAAAATTCGAATATCAAGTTTAATGTTTTATATATTTAAATATGTGTTAATATAATATGGACAATGAAAAAACCCGTCACTCTGTTACTTTATCTCTCTGTTACTTTACAAGGCCATAGACCAACTATATCTTTCCCAATGGTATTTAGTTCCTATTTACAGGATATTTCTTTAGTTTAGTAATGAAATACCGTGAGCCAATAGGAGCACTATTAGGGGTTTCTGACTGATGTGGATCAACTATTCTATTAGCATGATTTATCTTTCCTACTGCTGCTTGAGTGGTAAATTTACTGACTAAAAACTCACTGGACAACACAAAAATCGGGGCCAACATGAGTAGAATGCTATTTGTTTGGAATCTATTCATGGTATGCATATACAATCCACCACACTGTAATACTATCATTCTTATATGATGAACCACATAAATATGTCTTTCTTCCCATTCATCCCTATCATTATCCCCTTTAACTCCCATTACCATTATGAGAAATCTTTTGCTTCAACATTTCAAATGGTGACGCTCTAAATTGTTGATCTCTTAAAATATTACTAAAATTCTCGTGCTCTAGTTTAAATATAACTTGTTGACCAGTCTTTTTCATAGCATTTGGTTGATTACTCCCTTTAGGTTTAGCCTCTATATATTCTTTAGAATCTGTGGTTATTTCTGATTGGGGTAAACTTTCAAATAAATCATCCATTTTAGGCTTTAATGCTTCTTTTGCTTTTCTCTTTCTTCTTCTAATGGCTGATTTAGAGATATTCAGTCCGGTATTTACCACTCTATCATTAAATGACTTAGATTTAGTTTGTTGTTTATCCTTCTTGGTAATGGTCAGAAGTTTTAAAAATGGATTTTGTTCATAATTTTTATTTTCAATAACTTTATTAACTATTTGGGTAGACGGAGACCCACTACTTCTTACTGATTTAGCTTTAGCGGATTTGGCTCTCAATGAAGTTCTTTTATTTAATGCCTAGTGATTATGTTAGTATAGATTCATGTTATAATTGTTGTTTCTGTTTAGACTTTGGGCTCCTACATACCATTGATAACAGTTGCTGTTATGGTGATTGTGTTTAACTGTTAAATACAAACTTTTCATTTTCCCTCGATGATGATCATCGCACAGATTATTTTAGGTTTATTTTCTCGGTCAAATATATTAATGGGTAACAAAATATATAGCTATCATAACATATATAACTAATCCACTGATACTATTAAGCCCAAAAATCTCTAATGGAACTCTTTGATTACTTTGGCCTCTATATGTAAGGTCAATAGCAATCCGATTACCCATGTCGTCATGATTATTCAGAGTATTCTCAGGCGATATAGTTAAAGCCTGTGAATTTAATGGAGGAATCAATCCATAACTAGAAGCTCTTCTAAAATCCCATTCAATGGTGTTTTCGGTTCTATAACACCAAAATATCCATCCTTTACTGTTTTCTTCGTATACTTTCATCTGGGTTTGTAAATACGTTTTGGTATCATCTTTAGCTTTTTGGGGCCATGAATCATAATCATCATGATTAGCACAGCTTCCATGATATTCACTCCCTTCAACAGTTCCATCGTATCTTGCTCCAGTCCCAACTCCATTGATATATTTGGTACAATCAGTCAAGGCTCCCGAAAATTCTCCTACAAGCGATTCATGTGGTTCTTGTAACATCTGTTGACCTACAGTTTTAATATTATTAATATGTTCATCAATAGTTAATCCAATTTGTCCAATAGTAAATATTTCATAAATATGATGATCCATAGTAATATTCTTATATGAGTTTCCAACCATAAAATCATTCCAATCATCAATGGGAGTAAACCCATCATGAAAATATAAATTGACCTGGTCAAGATTTTTTTTCCCTTGTCTAATATTGTACACTTGTTGATAAAAATCTCTAATCTTATCTATACCTATAGTATAAACAAAGGGTTCATTAACCATTTCAATACTGTCGACATTATCAATATAACCATATTTGTCAAACACATAATTAGTGACATAATTTGTCAAATTCACCGTTTGAGCAGTATCTAACCAAAATGGATTATTAGTTCTTCTACCGGAATTATCAAATCCATTTTGTGATCCTGGCATTCCATGAACATCTACTTGAACTTTTAACCCATACTTTTCACACCATCCAATAGCTTTATCTAAGTATTGTTCTTGTCCTTGTACAAATGGATCATTTCTTAATAACCCAAATGCCCAATATCCAATGGGGATTCTAACAAGATTTAACCCATAATTCTTTATATCTATTATATCTTGTTCAGTAATAAATGTTGACCAATGATGTTTCAAGATTTCTAATGACCTTTCAGGCCCTAAGATTTGGTTAAAAGTATACTCGTCTACCGGCATTAAATTAGTTTCTAGCTTGACATTATCAAAAAGAGAAGGAGTGATCCAAGGTTCTAATACTAACCAACCACCTAAACTAACTCCGTAAATTTTTGGTTCTAAAGGTTTATTAGAGACATTAGTGGCATTAATAGCTAGTCTATTGGTATGGTGAGGGAGTCTCTTAATTTGCCCATTATCTAATGGAGGAGGGCCAACAATACCCATCGAGTTATGACTTGTAGCAGACTTATGAGGGTAATTCTGATATGAACCATCACTAGAACCATCCATTCCATTAGCTATCACATGAGCTATCAGTCTCATATATATTAATGCCACTAGAATACCCAACATATTGCCTTACTTCTAAATCAAAAAAATAGTATCTGTATATATCTTTATCCCTTTTACCTTTTTACCTTTGACCCTTGTATCTGTGATCAAACAGTTGCAAAAACTTGGAAATGGTTGCAAACTACTGAGGTTTTTTGTATTCCGCACACGTTTCTTTTTTAATGTCGCTACTGATGAGATGTCGCGAGTGATGAGAGAGAGAAAAAAGCCCATCTACTCTATCTTTCACTACTAGTTTATTTCATCCTACTATAAAGCTATTCCCATTCCATAACACCAACATTTATCTATACAGATTAAATCGTCAGATACTATTATTTAATACAATCTTATTTATTTGTTCTAGTTTTTCTCACTTGCCTGGGTGTTTTCTTTGTGTTTGTGTGTGTCTATAATTTTTTTTCTTTTTTAAAAAAATGAACCCATCAGGAGATGAGATGCCACAAAGGGATCCTATGCTACAACAACTACCTATAAATACCAGTCGACAACCATCCAATGTTCCAGTAAATACAAGAGATTATTCAATCACCGATAAATCTCATGATGGGTTGGCGTCTGATGCCACCTTTAATTCAGAGTATGATCAATCCCGTACCATTAAATTTAATAATATTAAAGATATATCATCATCTATTGAAAAAACATCATCTGGAACTCAATCACCTCATAATAATATGAATGATCTTTCAAACCCTACTAAATACCAAGTCAAAAGTGATCCTACTAGTGAAATGTCTTCCAAAGATGTATCTGGGATAACATCTGAAACTGCATTAGGTAGTAATGTACCTGATTCAGACTCTAATGAACAAGCTAAAATTAGTGCTTATGCTAGATTAGACTTTGATAGTTATACATTTTTTGTCCAAACATTACAAGTAATTTTAGGAAGAAAATCTAATGATGAAATCTTGAATGGATCTCAACATTCTGTTGATGTTCATTTATCGTCTAAAAAGGCCATTTCTAGAAGACATGCCAAAATCTTTTATAATTTTGGAACTCAAAGATTTGAATTATCCATCATGGGGAGAAATGGGGCTTTTGTAGATGATTTATTCATTGAAAAGGGAGCTACCATCCCTTTGATAGATGGTACCAAGATTCAAATTGGTGATATTCCATTTTCATTTATACTACCTTCATTGGAACCTAATCAATTAAAAGATACCTATGTTACTAATAAACCATTCAATCCAAGTGATGCCATAAGTTTAAGATCATCATTATTCTCCAATTCCAATTCTGGTTCTCCTAACAAACATGATAATAATAAAAGGAAATCTATTAATCGTAGAAATAGTAAAGTTATCCCGAGAAAACTTTCTGAAGCTAGAAGAAAATCTTTAGCTAGTGCTACAAATGATGAAATAACTATGATACTATCAGAATTAGGGGTAGCATCTATTGATGATATCGATGAAGAAGATCCATCTTATGTAGATGCACAAATTAAAGCTATATTAGGAGATAATCATAATACTAATGAATCTGCTATTGCTGATGATGATGATGAAGAGGATAATGATAATGATAACGATAACGATAATGATAATGATAACGATAATGACCAAATGGATGATGATGATGAGGATAATGGCGAATTAAGTGCATTGGCGGACTTTAATGAAGGTGAAGAAGATGAATTGGATAAATTAGTTAAACAACATAATTTAGAACAAGGGGTTGATCTAGATGAACAAGCCCTTGAAAGAGATAATAAACAAATAGATATGGATATCCATGCTATTGATGAAGAAATTGGACATTTAACTCCATTGATTAATTCTCGAAATAATCAAGAATTGATCAATGAAAAGGAAGAACGGAAACGTCAACTTGAAGAAGAAAAACGATCTAAACAAGAATTACAAAGATCTAGAAATAATCTCGATAATAATAGTAGTAGTAACATGGCTATTAATTTCAACCAATCTAACCAGAATCATCCTGGTGGTTTCCAAAGAACTGGTCCCCTTATGGGGAAACCTGCTACTCCAAGGATGGGGAAACCTGCTTCTATTCAACCACCTGCTTCACGATTATATGGAAGGTCCATTTCTAACAGTAATTATAATAACAATGGTCCTATAATGGGTTCTAATGGTAATGTTTCGGGCCCTATGACTGCGAATAATCAATCTCCAGTATATGATAATAGATTTACTGCTACTACACATTCATCATCATCATCATTGTCACCACCACCACTGAATAATTCTGCTGTTGCTGCTACTACTGCTACTACTGCTACTTCTATTGGTGGAACAGCTCCTCACATTGCTGGATTACCTACCCATTTAGTAGCTCAAGGTCCTGGTGATTATTCTTTAAGAATAGCTCAAGGAACTTTAGGTCATCCTGATAACACTAGATCATATATGTCATCAAGACCACCAGCTCCTGAATTATTAGTTCCAATTGAAACAGTTAAACAAGTTCCACAAGAAATACCTGAAACACCAATTGATAAAATCACCGTGTTTACCAATTATAATTATCCTCCTATTCATCTTTGTAAAATTCTTGAAAAAATTCCATTAGTTCCAAAAATTCCACTTCGTAAGAAGGATAGTTTTTCTAATAAAAGACCATCTAAGAGTGGATATATAATGAGTGAAATTCCAGAACAATATAGAACTAAACCAACCTTATCATTCCCTGTCATGATTATTAATATTTTGAAATCTAAAAATGATTATCAAGGAATGTCAATAAATGAAATATGTGAAGCAATAAAAGAAACATATCCTTATTATAAATATTGTCCTGATGGCTGGCAATCAGTTGTAATTCATAATATTAAACTTAATAAATTATTCAAAGTTATCAATAATGATGAAACCACGCCCAATACCATGAAGTCAAATGTTAAAACTGAGCTGTATAATGATGATAAAGAAAATAATGAAGAGGATAAATGGATCATTGATGAATCATTCATACAAGAAAAGGAAAAAGCCAGAAAGAAACAACAAGAAATTGCTTCACAAAAAGCTAAAGAAGCAGCCATTAGAGCTGAAGAATTAAAACAAAAACAAAGATTAGAAATGCAACAGTCTATTTCAAATAATATTGTTGGAAGAGATTTTGTTTCACCATATGGATCCCCAATGAATTCACATGGTTTATCACAACCACAATATAGAAAACAAGCAAGTCCAGGATATTCTAATGTTAATCTGCAACTGACAACCAATAATCTTGGAAATTCAGGAGTTACAAACTTTAATTCTATGAATGATAACAATGGTCAGAAACCTAAGACTATTGCTGAATTAGCTAGTGAAATAAGAAGAGATGGGGTTGGTTCAAAGACTCATATGTACTTTAAACCACAACCAAATTCTGGTAATGGAGGTGTAGGAACATCATTATCACCAAATCCTAGTATTTCACCTTCCAATATAAAAGCACAATTAGCAGCTAATAGATCCCAATATTCAGCATCACCTTCATCTAATAATTCACCAACTTTAGGAACATCAGATTCAAATGTAGACCCTTCAGGATCTACCAGATCACAACCTCAACAACCTCAACCTCAATCACCTTCGATGAACCAAGATACTAAGAAATCATTAGCATACTTACAAAAAGAATTGTTTAATTTATATAAAGCCAGAAAATTATCATATAATACTGCTACCACCACAGAAATTATTACCAAAGCATTGGCTACTACTATTGCCCAAGTTAATGTAATTGGATCTAAAGCAGGAGTTAAAGATAATGCCTTGAGTTTTTTGGTTGAAAGAGCTCCTCAACAAGTTAGTAAAATCTTGGATATTGCTCTAACTAAATCAATTAAAGAAAAACAAGGGATTTTAACTTCTAGATCTAATAGTAGAGGAACTACTCCTGGAGCTTCACAAATATCTAGTCCTAATAGAGTTAATACTGATGTGAAAGAATCTACTCCCTTAAGTAGTATAGTGAAAGAAGCCAATAGGAAATTTGGTAGACCTGAATCATCTGGTAATAATAGTACTTCTAATCCTTCACCAATGAGTAATAAAGGTAATAATAATAGTGGGTCTCCTACAACTAATCTTGATTCATTAGGTAAACCACCACTGTTTTCACCTGTTCCTGGTAAGCCCATTAATGATAGACCAGGACCTATTAAATATGATTCACCTCCTTTATCAAGACCACTGTCAGGAACCCCTGGAATCCCTAAACCTCAATCTTATAATAAACCACCAGGATTATCTAAGCCCCCACAATTTCTTTCAAATAAAGCAAAACCAGACAATAAAAGGACACGCGAAGATTCTTCAAATGAACAGGATTCTCCTAACAAATCTTCGAAGACCTGAAATGGCATCTGTATAATAGTTGTGTGTATCATATAAATCCATTTCAATGTATAATAATTAGAATTTTGCAGCTATTTAGTAACCAAAATAATCCGCACTAAATCTGCGCGCGCGCGCTTTTACACCAACCACTTCACATAATTAATACCGGTGGCGATAACATCCTTGATAGAATTACTTGGATAAAATCATTAAATCATGAACTCTATAGCCAATCAATTCACCAATTCCAACCAGAATGGGGTTCTTAATGAAATGAATCAAGCTAGAACGGGATTTTCTAGTCAAAATGAATTAGAATTGGCCCCTACCATGGAATTACCCCCAATATCACAACCAACTGATTTCTTAAGAGCTCATACTGATGATTCATCAAATCCTGATTGTAAAATAAAAATAGCCCATGGTACCACCACATTAGCATTTAGATATAAAGATGGAATAGTTGTGGCTGTTGATTCAAGAGCTTCACAAGGTAATTGGACTGCTTCCCAAACCGTTCATAAAGTAATTAGAATTAATCCATTTTTATTAGGAACTATGGCAGGTGGTGCTGCTGATTGTCAATATTGGGAAACTTGGTTAGGGACTCAATGTAGATTACATGAATTAAGAGAAAAGGAAAGAATCTCTGTGGCTGCTGCTTCAAAAATTTTAAGTAATTTAGTATATGAATATAAAGGAATGGGGTTATCAATGGGGACTATGGTATGTGGATTTACTAAAAAGGAAGGTCCAACTGTTTATTATGTTGATAGTGATGGAACTAGATTAAAAGGTGATGTATTTTGTGTAGGGTCTGGTCAAACATTTGCTTATGGGGTTTTAGATTCCGAATATAAATGGGAATTAACTGAAGATGAAGCATTATATTTAGGTAAAAGAAGTATATTAGCTGCTACTCATAGAGATGCTTATTCTGGTGGTACTGTTAATTTGTATCACATTAGTCCTAATGGATGGACTTATCATGGTAATTATGATGTTGGTGATTTATTCTGGGAAGTTAAAGAAAAGGAGAAATCATTCAATAATGTAGATGGTTAAATCGATTAAGTAGATGTAATGAATAACAAACACTAGAATGATAATAGTAGTGATAGTGATAATAGTAGTGATAGTGATAATAGTAATGATAGTAGAGGGGTCTGGGCATTGGATTCTTACCAATTATAATGGGGTCTTGGTAGTCATGGAGTTGTTAATGGTACTATATATCTTAATGGTCTTAAATCTCCTTAGTTTATAGCCCTTATCACGTGCTTATGTATCACAGTCACAACTGTCTACTTTACTATGGGTGTCGCACTATCACGGTGTGTTTTGTCTATTCCCTCTCTCTCTCTCTCGCACTCATCTCATTACCACCACCAACACTGGCAAAGATTTTTTGTGTAACTTTCTCGCAGCGAAGGATTTTTTGAGGTTTTGTTAGTGAGAATTTTTCAACCTGAAAAATTTTTATAGTATAGTAATCAGAGATAAAATAGATATTGAAAATGGTATGTAAATCCTTAGATATAATCAATTAGACCCAGTTAATATGATATCAAAGTATCAATAAATGAAGCCAACTCGAGTTTTAATCACAGGTCCCATGGTTTTACTCCCCAAATCTTTTTCTTAAAAGATCCTGGATAACTAGGTCAAAATTATATATTTTATTATCAACACAAATTACTAACAAGTTCATTTAGTCATCTAAAACTCAAAATCCTATGCGTGAATTGCATATTGAAAAATTAGTCCTTAACATTTGTGTTGGGGAATCTGGTGATAGATTAACCAGAGCTTCTAAAGTTTTAGAACAATTATCTGGTCAAACTCCAGTTCAATCTAAAGCTAGATATACCGTTAGAACCTTCGGTATTAGAAGAAATGAAAAAATTTCTGTCCATGTTACCATCAGAGGACCAAAAGCTGAAGAAATCTTAGAAAGAGGATTAAAAGTTAAAGAATATCAATTAAAAGAAAAGAACTTTTCTATCACTGGTAACTTTGGTTTCGGTGTTGACGAACATATCGATTTAGGTATTAAATATGATCCAGGTATCGGTATTTATGGTATGGATTTCTACGTTGTTATGGGTAGAGCCGGTGCCAGAGTCACTAGAAGAAAGAGAGCTAGATCTGTTGTAGGTAACAACCATCAAACCACCAAAGAAGATACTATTGAATGGTTTAAACAAAGATATGATGCTGAAGTCTTAAACAAATAAATTATTAAATAGTAATGTATACTTACCATATTAACAGAAGGTGTTTGTATTAAGGTTCCTAATGTCCTCTATCAAGTAAAAAAAAAATTATGTCTTTGACAATGTCTCTCGGTGTTTATGAGTCGGGCACGTCTTAATAATTTCTTTCAATGCTTAAGTACTTATCTAAAGGCATTTGTACGATTGGAAATGTCTTAAAATGGAGTATATTATCCTGCTTCCCCCCCCCCCTCTATCCTCCTCATGTCCCTTACTCGTACTAGTCAAGTTTGATTTCCTCCCTCGTAGAACATCGTTTGGTTCTCTCCCCCACCTCCCTGATTCTTCTCATTCTCGTACTTTTCTCGTTCTCATTCATCTCATTTTCATTATCTGACTCTTCTCCATTAATTCACAAAAACTGCTCTGCTCATCAACAACAATGGTAAGCATTAATCATGAAATCCTAGATCATTTACCATATACAGATATACCCATTACAGGAGATGAAAGAGCTAACGTCCAACAGTTAATCAATCAAGAATTAAGTAATAGTCATAATCATCTAAATAATCATTCAAATAATCAGTCAAATAATCATCATCATCACCCTAATAATAACAATGATAATAGACCTCTACAACATCCTTTAGTAAATGAATTAGTTCCATTACCTGATAACTCAAGTATAAATTCGTTATCATTACAAGAGATCGAAAGATATGAACATGAATTAGAAGCTAATGAAGATTATCAAGAACCTATAATTCAAGGCATCGATAATAGTAGATATGATTCCAATATAGATAATCCTGACAATGGTCAAGCTGATGGTCATGAGTTTAAACCATATGAAAGTTTATATTATTCATTAAATGAAGTTTCTAATCTATCAGTATTAGTTCAAAATGCCGAGAATGTTTCATCAGTTAATCAACAATATTATCAAGAATTAAATGAATTACATAATGATCTAAATGAAAGTTTAGAGCGAAAGAGAAAACAAATCAATGATGTTAATGATTCTAGAAAAAAGAGACAGGTGATTGATTTTAAACCTGTGAATGATTATTTGCAAGATCGGTGGAAAGATGGGATTAAATCGGTGGTGGATTTAGGGGTTGAAGCTGCTACTATTGTACCATCTGATTGATTAAATTTGATTGATTTCATTATATATTCATCACCTTTTATATTTTATGTACGTTAACGAATTTTTGGTCCTAGTGGGGTGGTATCACTCAAGTAACTTTTCTAATTTATTACTCTGTTTCTTCTTATTAAACATCATATCAGTTTTAGAACTTCCTACATTAATTATTCGAGGACATCCTTCTCGATGTTTTTCTAGTCTGACACATTCTAAACAATAATATGAAATCGTAGCATCATCTCCTAATTTATATCCACATAAGATACATTTGTTAGTCATATGACCTAAAGAACATTCATGACATATTCTAACTGGTTCTGTAGGTTTTACGAATGAATCACATATGGGGCATCTACCATCACATTGGGAACATACCATCCCTAGTTTGGATCCTGTTTGTCTCATACATTGGACCAAGTCATATTGATGTCTTGACATGGTTTAAGTAGTATATCATATATATATTTTTGAGGCCCTGAGGCTGTTTGATGCTCGATGATCTCAATTGCCTGGCTCTGGCTCTGGCTCTGGCTCTGGCTCTGGCTCTGGCTCTCCCTCTCACTCCGGCCCTGGCCCTGGCCCTGGCACCCTCGCATTTATTAAATAACTGTCCTATTACCTATTCTCCCTTATTATAACAATTTAATGATTAATTTCTTTTTAGTAACCCCTATTAATACTCAGGTAATCCCTAAAGCTATTGAAACTTAATATAGTTATCCAAGTGAAAAATAATAAGCCTCCCTCCGTATCTATTGTCCTAAGTCTTTATAATCGTGGCATCATTTGATCCCAACCAGTCCCATCTCACACATTCATTTCCTCACAAATATACTAAATATGAATGGAATCAATGATGAAGAGTGTGCTATATGTCTTGATCCCATTGATTCTAAGTCTGTATTAGGGATTGTGGAGAATTGCAATCATTTCTATCATGATAATTGTATAAGTCAATGGGCCAATCATTCTAATTCATGTCCCACATGTAGAGAATTATTCTATAAAATTAAGATCTGTAATCAATTTGGTCAAGTTAAAATCATTCGTGTTAAAGATAAGTTATTAGTCAACGAAGCTATTAATGATATACCAAGAGAATTTATTATACCAGCTGGTAGTAGACCTTTTCCTAGTGGTTTAGGCGGTGTTAGTGCTGCTGGTACTGCTGGTACTGCTAGTACTGGTGCCGGTGCCGGTGCTGGTGTTGGTGTTGGTGCTAGTGTTGGTGGTGCTGTTACTCCTCTTGAATCCAATAGATTTAATGAAATATCAGAATCTCAACGATTTGGAATTTGTTCTATATGTTCAAGTTCTGATTATCGAACTTCATTAACTAGAAATTTATTTACTTGTCAATCTTGTGAAGCTAAATTCCATCAAAATTGTTTGGGGATTGCTAGTTTAAATGATATAGATGATGATGAATCTAGTTGGTGTTGTCCTATATGTGATTATCAACAAGAGTATATTCTTACTCCTGCTATGATTAGAAGACGTCAATTCCAATTAACTCCTAGATCTAGATCTAATAATCATAGACTGGCTTCTAATAGAATAACTCGTCCAAGACCAAGAACAAATGGATTAGCATCTCATGTTAATGATTTGGTTCATAATCTGTTAATGTTTCCAGAAGATGAATTAGATTCTATTAGTGAATTGAACAATAGTCAGAATATAAGATCGTCTGGTTCTGGTTCTCGAGTTGGTACTGGTCCTGGTTCTAGTTCTGGTCCAAGTTCTGGTTCTGGTTCTAGATCATTGTCTAGAGGCGCTAATTCTGTATCAGCATCTGGTTTAGTCATACATAATGAAAATGGTGAATTAGATGATGCTTTTCTTTATGATAGTGAAGAAGAGGCTGGTCCTTCAAATATATCATCATCATCATCTCCTCATCAAACATACTCACCACCTCCAATAATTAATGGTGGGGTAATTCTTCGTAAAGAATTAAAGCAATTGCAAAATCTCACTACTGAAGAAGTTAAATCTTGGGAACTATATGATAAGGCAAAATTGGGCACTTTAGATTCCAATGATAATAATAACCTTCCTCAAGAATCTACTACTAGAAGAAGACGTAAGAAGCGTACTATCCCTCAGGAAGGGTCTAGTGTATCACTTGAGAGGTCGAATAATAGCAATTGCCCTGCCAATGCTCCTGCTAATGCTCCTGCTAATGCTCCTGCTAATGCTCCTGCTAATGCTCCTGCTAATGCCCCTGCTAATTCCCCTGCTAATGCTCCCACCAACATCACTGCTCCTACCAACACCACCGCTCCCACTAGAATATCATCTTTAATGAACCAAATTCGTAAACCATCACGTTATGCATCCAGTAACTCCAGAGTAGATCCATCAGTTGAAACTTCATCCAACTATTCAACTTCTCCAGTTGGTGGAAGTCCATCTTCATGTGCTTCTAATTTCAGTCCTGTTACTTCTACTGATGGTGATGACTCAGGTGATAAGAAAATACCTCCCTTGAATATTGATATGTCTAAAAAACTCAAGATTGAATTATCATTTGATCAAAAATCACAAATCCAAACGTTCATTAGAAATACCTTACGGCCATTATATAAGGGTAATAAATCCAAATCTCAAGGATGTTCATCATCTTCATCATCGTCATCATCTTCATCATCGTCATCATCTTCACCAAATCATAAATTAATCAAAACTGAACAAGATTACATAAACATCAATAAATCAGCATCCAGAAAGATTTATACCAAAATCACATCCATGATCAATGATCATGATGATAATCATCGAATCCTCAATCGATATTTCAACAATAATGCAAACAATGAAGATTTAAAACAACTAGTAAATGATTATGTTCAAACTGAGATCAATAATTATAATAGTTAAATTCATACGTATATTGACTTATCTAGATTATCTACGACGAGGTCCTTTGGGTTTATTAAATTTTAACCCAGTTTTGGTACCAGCAGATGATTCAGAAGCTGAATCTTGAGGTTTTAAAGAATTGATTTCTAATTCATCAATATCACCAATATCTAATACTTTATCTAATTGTAAATCTCTATTAGAAAATAATGATTTTAAATGATTGATTAATCCTTGTTTATTAGACGCATAAATCATTCTATCTTTAACCTTGGATCCTGATGGACAAGTATAGATTAAAGCATATTTAGAAGGTAAGTAATTATAAATTGCAAACTTAGGAATAGGTTCATTGGTATTAAATGATTCTAAAGTAGAAATTAAATGATCCAATTGAATATTTTCAAATGTCTTCATCAATTGAAATAATTCTTTACTCAAATCAATATTAAATAAGATCAACTTATGATCATCCTTTAAGGTTTCAAATTGTTTCTCTAAGTCATCATCAATCTTGAATAATAATTGAGTACTTGAATTGTCCATTGAAGCTAATTTCTTACTAAACGAAGGATTCTCTACTGATGAATAATCCTGTAATGAATTGATTTGTTTCATATATTTTTCTTCTTGGGTTAAAGGACCTTCATTATTAGG
Source organism: Yamadazyma taylorii (assembly GCA_030583035.1). Classification (NCBI taxonomy): domain Eukaryota; kingdom Fungi; phylum Ascomycota; class Pichiomycetes; order Serinales; family Debaryomycetaceae; genus Yamadazyma; species Yamadazyma taylorii. The sequence goes on along the minus strand of JAJMHJ010000012.1, from coordinate 217,590 downwards.
ACTATTGTTCGATGGTATACAATCATTATAATGATCTAACGTCAATTCATTCACTTCACTCCAATTAAAATAATGATCTTTTTTGATTTTATTACCACCTAATTCTTGTAATAATGTGTTTTTAGTAGAAGCATAAAGCATTTTATCTCTAATATGAGCTACATCTGGAATGAAACTAATAAAAGAATATTCATTTCCATGTCCATTATCACCAATAGGGATAAGAATATAAACTGGTTGGGGATAAATCTTTGAAATATATTGGTGTAATTGATTAAATTTATTGTCTAGAGTTCCAGTAACTTTAGGAAAGTCTGGATCAGGCACCAATTGAGTACTATCAGTTGAGACTTTAATAACTAACACTTCATCTTGATTCGTTTGGAATGCTTGGAGGAGTTCTGGTGATCCGGTAATCCCTGATTGGGTTGACATGTTTCTTTCTATTGATGTGATAACCGTTACTTGCGTGAACTATTTATTTGATGATGAATGCGAACCATTACCAAAATGCGGGATCTGATAAGACAAGCTTCATCGCAGCACCACCATTGAAAAAATATTTGTTTCGTTCTTTCTTGATTTCTTTTTGTTTCTTGATTTGCTTTCCTGGGTGTTTAGTTTAAATCATTATGATTAAACCAAGCATATTGCTCAGCCACTTAAGGGCTAACCTGAGATATGGGTATGGTTCAAGGAACCTCTGTGGTTCAACAATAAGACATGGTTTTTTTGGAAGAAGTAAACCAGAAATGCCAAAAATGGAACCCCCAACTGGACAATCAGAATCAGTATCAAATCCTGCTGATTTATTTAAAAAGAATGATGTTCTTATGCATTCTACCAAACCTATAAACTATATTGAATCTGTCAAGAAAAATGGATTTCATTTGGCCAATCAGTTGTTCATCAAATCACCCAATGAAAAAGGTGATATCATTGGTGCTTTATTACTTGAAACTGAAAGTTTTGAAATTAATTTAAGTAATGGAGGTTTCACTATTACTAATAATATCTTGGTAGAGTTTAATGATGATATATTTACCTTATTAAGTAAAATCCATCCTAAACCAGAGATTTTGGTAGTTGGATTAGGTAAGAAAACTAGAATGTTATGTGAAAAGAATCGGAAACAATTCTTTAATTTGGGGATTCAATTAGAGATGGGAGATTCTTTACACTCGGCTAAAATTTTTGATTTATTAGCTACTGAAAGACCTAATACTATAGGGGCTCTTTTATTACCCCCAAATGTATGAAATGTGTTAACGAATGTGTATATAGTCTTATATAAAATCATTATATAAATCGTTATTATATAAGTTACAATAAATAATTTTTAACTATTAAATAATCAAATCAAACCATTTTTCATGATATCTTACCTATTATCCAATATGATTGATGGAATATCCTTACGGTCAGTGTAATGATTATAATTAAAAGCAGAAAGAGAAATATTGGCTTCATCACTTTCATTATGACTATCATTACCAGAATTTGAATGTGAATTTGATGATGCATTATGATGATCATTTGATCCTGGTCCATGAGGACTATAGGTATTAGGATGATTAGGGGTACTCATCATCATCATCACTTGACTTTGATGTGAATTATGATTAGGATTGGTTGCCCCAACATTATTATATTGATGGGTATTATGATTATAATGAGATTGTAAAGGATTAGAAATTGATTGAACTTTTGGGGGTAGCATTTCACCAGATTTAGTTGAATTCATGGTATTATTTTGGTTATTATATTGCTGTGACATCAATACTTGATTCAATAATTGTTGTGATTGAGGTGATGGTTTTTCAAAGATTTTATCCAAGAAATATTTCCCATTAGGTGTTGATGATAATCCTCCAAAATCAAATGATGTATGATCAGTAGCTGATGATAAATTCACATTACTGGTATTCATAGAATTATTGGTCCCCGAAATTATACTAGAATCTTTGGTAATTGATAAATTATTGTCATGAGAAATTAAAGTATTGGAATGGTTATTTAAATGATATGATTCTGGTTCTGGTTGTGGTTGTGATTGTGGTTGTGGTTGTAGTTGTGAATCCGATCTTGAAGGCTGCAGTAGGCTATCCCCGTGAGCTTGTGTTTGTACAGTTACTTCCTTTTTAAGTTTTTTCCTTTCGGCAGCAGGCTTTCTACCTTTTCTACCCCTCTTTGCACCCATTCCATCTGATAATACTATTTGAAATTTATTCATTCCCGCTTGCATTTGAGCTTTATTAGCAGCTCTGAATCTGACTTTTTCTGCATTACTATAAGGACCATTATGACTCTTCCCATCACTTAAATCATTTGATTCACTATTATTCTGAATTCCAGAAGGAAATTTATTATTGGATTTATGATAATTATGGTTAGAAGTATCATTATTATAATGATTCATAGTATTGGTATTGGTATTACCTAATGGTTTAACTTCATGTTTCTTATTCTTTTTGTTGGCTTTATTAGCTCTTGATGACTCAGAAAATGTCCCCATGGTTGGTTTAAGAATATTAACGTTATGATCAGGTTCAGTATTAGAATATATGGAAAATTTGGCAGGTTGATTAGACATTGAAGGAATAGGTTTATAATCATCTGATTTATGATTTTTCGATTTATTAGTTTGAGTGGTTGGGTTTGGAGTAGGACTATTAGGAACAAATTTCTTATGTTCATTAATAGGAGATTTGGATGTACTAGATAATATAACAGTAGAAGGAGATGAATTTTCAGTAGGTTTAGGTGGGGTTAAATATTCAGTGGCATGACCTTTTGTTGGAGTCTTACTATGAGTCCCATGAACAATCATTGATTTTGAAGAATCATTTATAATTACTTTAGAAGGAGTTTGAAAGTTTGAAGCTATAGCTTTCAGAGATTTATCTCTTATTAAAGTTTCATTAGATTTTTTGGTATCATCATTCACTTTAGACCGTTTCGATTTATTTTTCACTTGTTGTTTCTTTTCATTTTCTTGTTCTTGTTCATCTTCATCTTCGTCTTGTTCATCATCAGTCATATCATCAGCTTTAGTAGTAATAGACAATTTATGAGGTTTATTAGGAGTATCATTATAACTATCTAATTCATGAATTGATCTCTTTTTAGCACTCTTAGGATCTTGGAAAATTGAAGGTTTGATAACCTTCTTTTCACTACCAATTTTAAATTTTGAAGGAGTTATGGTATCTAAATCTTTAATTGGAGTAGCTCTGATAGGAGAATCCATACAAAAATCAGTCAAATGTAAAGATCTATCATGAAATGGAGTGAACGAGGTTAAATTATTATTACCATTACTATTTGAACTCAAATTAGAATTTAACAAATTAATATTTTGATTTAAAAATGGGGTTAAATTTAATCCATTTGAATAATCAATATCATTTTGGGGTAAAATTGATGATGTCGATTGGTTATTCCCAGCATTGGTTAAAAGATTATTAATAAATTTAGAACTTGGAGTAGAATTGAAAGTTAATAATTGTTCGTTACTAATAGTCTTAGAAACTAAAGGAGTCCAACCAGTGAAATTTGATGGAGTCATTTGATTAACGATTTTATTACCACTACTGGATGTTTGTTTTTGATGAGTTTTGGAACTTGGAGAATCAGAATAAAGGGCTGGATCAATATTTTCATTGGCTTGATCATCTTCATTACTAGCTCCATTTTCTGTTCCAGGTTTATGTGACTGGGGTAGATGAACATTAGCTCTTCCTGTTTCTTTGTAGTCTTGAGCAGGAGAAGACCGTAAGAAACTAGACATTGTGGTTATAATTGAAGAGAACGACGATTAAGGGACGATATGGAAAGTGGACTGAAAATGACAACAAGGGAACACACAATAAAACAACGTAAAACAAAATAAAGTGAAACAAAATAAATTAAAATAAAATAAAACAAGCAGCAGAAAAATGAACCTCTTCTTGTAAAAGAAGAGAAAGAAATGTTTTGATAAAGATCAAATTATAATTTGTTTACGTTTTTCTCGATAATTTTTTTTTTCCCGTTGCTCGATGTTTTGGATTTTCTGTTTTAGGCCAATGCTAGGGCGATCCGGGCTGAAGGAATACTACCCCGCTAGTGCGAGATTAGGGTTAGCTGGGCACCAGCACGGCCCCTTGTGAGCCCGGTGCCAGGGCGGTCACTGGGGGGGGAGCTTCGCGTACCGGCCCATAATACTAAGGATTGACTGTGGGCGATGATTTTAAATGATGTGTCTTACTCAAATTACAAATAAACATACAACTTAAACTTTAAATTATAATAGGGTGATGCAACCGAACAATAGAGGCAATAGTTGCTAATTGACTAATTTAGCTAGTTAGATACCATAATTGATAGTGGAGAATTATGTGTGGCACATCTAAAGATAGCGAGACCCTGAAAAAGAACAGAGGGGGGGAAGGTGGAGAATTAAGTATATGCTTATGCAATGTCCTATAATCACTTGCATGAACCCTTTATCAGTTAGCGAAATTGCTCATCCACTCATACTCATTTACTGATACTCATTTACTGATACTGATCCACTCATCTACTCCCACTGATCTACTCCCACTCATCTACTCCCACTGATCTACTCCCACTCATCTACTCCCACTCATCTACTCCCGCTCATCTACTCCCACTCATCTACTCATCTCTAAGCATGTAGCGTATATTGTAACATTGTATTTTTACAGACGTACTAAAACATTTTAATAGGAACTAAATTAGTTACAAATCAAACAAAACATAAAAAAAGACTAAGCTACAAAACAATTAAATTATCCAGCTAAAGTATAAAGATGAAAAGAAAACAACACACATCCCTTAACCAATGAAAAAACAAACAAAAATATCAAAGGGTTAATAATAAGCTTAAGAAGCAAATTCTTCTTCAGCAACCTTCATATTTTCAGCATCTTCAGCTAATTCATCAACATTATCATAATCTTCATCACCAGCAGCTAAAGATAAAGTAGGTCTAACTACAGCAGAATCAAAAGTCCAAGAAGCTAAAGCATTTTCAGCATCAATAATGATTTGTTTAGAAGCTTCATAACCATCATAAGCAGGTCTAGTTTCACCAGGAGTAACAGGACTTTCATCTAATAATTCTAATAAAGCTTTACCATAACCAGCAATTAAAGCAATTTTTTCAGCATGTTCTCTAATAGAATCAAATTGATAGTTAAAAGCAGTCTTCAATTTTTCTCTAGTAATATTAGATAATTGAGCTTCAGCAACTAATGATTCAGCTTCGGCTCTAACTAATTCTTGTTCTAATACATTGATTTTTGGAGATTGAGGATCTTTATATTTTAAGTAAGCAATTTGATCAGTAATTTTTTGTTTTCTATCTCTTGATGGTTGAACAGATCCTTCAATATCTCTAATGGATTTTAAAGTAATTCTGTATTGATCATATCTGTCAATGAATTGATCTTCTAATTCCCCAATTTCATAAATTAATACTCCTAATTTATCAGTAATATCACTAATATCATCATCATTAACTTCCCCCCAAACTGATAATTGTTTAGCAACTTCTTTTCTTTCTCTGGCAGTAATTTCAACACTTCTCATTAAATTCTTTTCCATTTTAATTAATTGAGCTAATTTTCTGGATAATTCTGGTCCCCATTGACCAGCAGTTGATTTTCTAAAACTATGAGAAATTGATCCTTTACCAAAAAATCTGGATTTGGTAGATGATGGTGGTGGTGGTGGGCTTTGCATTTGAGCTGCAGTTGGGGCTCTTTGGGATCTTAATGAGTATGTTCTGTGCATTTTCCTTTATCTCTGACTGTACTTTTAGTTCTTCACTAGTTAATTAAAAACAGAGCTTTGTTCTTTATTAAAAAAAAAAGGTTTATTAAAAAAAAGAAAAACTGTACTAGTTGTATAAGTTTTTAAAAATTTCAATTTTAATTTCAATTGGGCCAAGGGGAGCCTCACACTTTTTTGTTCACCGACAAAAAAAAAAAAAAAAAAAAAAAAAAAAAAAAAAAGGTGTGATAACACGAAAGGGGAAAGTATAATGGAGTACCACCAATTAATGGCAACAAAGCCGGGGCGGAATTATCGTCTAAGGATATGGCCAGAGAGTAATATGAGTTCTAGAGGGGTCTAAGATGGCTTCTATGGGGTCTCTATGGTTCTATAAAGTCTACAAGCGAGGTTGTAGAGTGTCTTACAGTTCTCTTCATTACATGAAATTAGTACGAAACATGGCATTCTTTATCGATATTAGCCCCTATTTAGGCAATTGGCCTCATTTTTCTGAAATAGTTGAAAAACTTGACTAAATAGTGCGAAACAAAAACATAGATGAAAACTAATGGGAAGCCAGTAGCTGTATGAGTAGATACAGAAGAGGGTGAAAGGATATTAGCATACAGAAGCTAGAAATAATCAAAGGGTGGTATGGTGGAGAAAAAATGGTGCGTCATAGGGTAGAATTGATGATGTAGGTGGGCATGTTGGTACTGTAGTGAGGCCTGCGGATGGTAGAGTTAGGGGCTAGACATTAGGGGCTAGACATTAGGGGGTCGGTCCCATTAGGGGGTCGGTCCCATTAGGGGGTCGGTCCCGTAGAGCGTACCTTGTTGTCTCCCCCAGTCCACGACCGAGTTGTACTGGACAACGCATTGGCGGTGGACCCATTAGGGTCATAGGTGAGTACAATCGAGTTTACAAGCTCTCATAGTTGTCTCTATTTGACTACCTCTCTGTGTATGTCTACAGTTTTGTATCATACATACACACACGTAGTTCGACTACCAGGGTCCTAACAAAGGTTATTTAATTGGTTGCGTTCACTTAGCAAAGCCAGCCGTTCCCCAAGAAACTACTGGATTATTAAATGACACTACTATTGTGGAAATTATTAGCGAGCATATTTAGCAGCCTTCCTGATTGTTAGCGTAGTGAGACCTACTCATACACTTACTCATACACTTACTCACACACCTACTCACACACCTACTCACACACCTACTGATATATATACTCATACCGTTACCCTGACTCAACTACTCTCTACCACTTACTAATCTTCCAAACTGACTCCCATATTCACTCGTTCCCCAGTAAATTCCCTATCGGGTTTCATTGCCATTTTAATCATGTCTGCATCGCTAATCCAAGTCCGCAATTTAGGCTTAGAGTCACGTGAAAGCCGTTGTTTTTTCTTTTTCTGATTAATATAAAAATTTTCAGTAATCCCTAGATATATTTTTTCGTCCCTTCTTTCGTTCTCTTTATTATCAAAAGTAATGTTCCATAAATATGACACCCTCTTAAAGAAATACCCTTATAGAACCAATATGCTCACTAGTGGGCTTTTATTTGGAACTGGTGATTGTTTAGCCCAATTTTTATTTCCTCATGAAGATGAAAATGGTAAAAAAAGTAAATATGATTATTATAGAACCTTAAGAACTTTTAGTTATGGGTCATGTTTTTTCGCTCCTATTGCAGTTAAATGGTATTCTAAAACTCTACCATTTTTAAGAAACCCAATGATTTCATTAAAAAATCGATCAGTTTGGTCAAGTAGAAAAGTCAATGGATTTGATAATGCGTTTAGAGTTGGAATTGATCAATTATTTTTCCCAGGATTAATTTGGATTCCTATGTATAATATTGTTATGACAACATTGGCAATGAATGAAAAACCTTTAGAAGTAGCTAGAGAAAAATTAGAAAAAAATTGGTGGAACATTTTAAAGACTAGTTGGTCAGTATGGCCAATTTTCCAAATTATTAGTTTTACATTCATTCCTGTACATTTAAGAATTGTTTGTTCTAATGTTTGTTCAATTGGTTGGAATTGTTTCTTAAGTTTTGTTCATAATTCTTCTAGTCATTTTGATTCCAAATTTTTAGAAGAAATTCATGAAATAGATGAAGCTGCTGTAAATTATTAGAACATTTTATTGAATCGTCCATTGATTCGTCCATTGATTGATTCATTGGTTCATTCAATCGTTTTCCCAGCATTTGTATATTAGTTTGTTATATAGATTTATAGAATTGTAATAGAGTTATCCGGTACTAGTTAGATTGTAGATTGTAATCATTTTAAGGAACTGAAAAATTCGCTGCGCAAATGGCTCATCTATCTTTAGCTCCAACTGCACCAACATCTTTATCCCTACTGTTTCCCTAAACATATCACCACTAATAAAAAAATGTCCATGTATTCTAAATATAACCAATTACTTCTAAGAAGGCCATTAATCACTAATATGTTAACCACCGGATTCTTATTTGGAACTGGGGATTTCATGGCCCAAAAATTCTTTAGTGATCGAGAAAAATCTCCAAATTATGATTATTTAAGAACATTAAAAGCCATAGGATATGGTGGATTAATCTTTGCTCCTATTGGTGACAAATGGTATAAATTACTTAATAAAATAAAATTCCCATTTCTTAGTAACAGTACTAGAGCTAGTTTATCATCAAAGAAATTATTAACTCTTGACACTGGTATCAGAGTAGCTACTGATCAATTGATATTTGCTCCGTTCATTGGAATCCCTTTATATTATAGTGTTATGACTCTATGGGAATTTGATGCCAATCCAGTTAGTAAAATTAAAGCTAAATTAAATAACAATCTATGGGATACCTTAACTACTAATTGGGTAGTTTGGCCATTATTTCAATTGATTAATTTTGGATTTATTCCGGTGCAATTTAGATTATTGGCAGTCAATGTTATTAGTATTGGATGGAATTGTTACTTGAGTTATATATTGAATGATAAGAAGCCACATGCTATCGATGTTAAGGAAGAAGAGATAATGATATAGGTTATAGATTATGATATGAAGAGAGTGGTATGAGTGGTATGAACGGTGGTATGAACACAAATATATCAATGGGCTAGATATATATCAATGGGCTAGATATATATCAATGGGCTGGATATATATCAATGGGCTAGATATACCATGCCCTATCAAACTATATCCTTTTCTAGGTTATATATTTACTTGTATACTTAAATCCTTATAGTTTAATTAACTATGTTATCAGTCGTGTGAAGATACGTCTGCGTGTGCGTATCAATCATGCACTTTTGAGAATTTCTCGTTGATGTCAAAAAATTCCAACAAGCAAATTTCATAGTTTGTTTTCCATAATTACATTTGGTAAATATCACTTTATAGGTGAATATTTCCTTGAATTTTCCTATCAATTCATTCAATATATTGTTCTAAACTCCTAGGCTTTTTGATTTCTTAAATTAATTCGTCAAATTCGTGTGATTGATCTCCCCTGCTACATACCCTTGGTACACCCCCTCCCCTCCCCCTCCATTTATAAAATATATAATTAAAGGTACCTTCCCCTTGTGTGTATTATCACTATAATCCTTTTGATTTTTACAATATGATGAAAGGCTTTAAAAATAGACTTTCTAGGAGTTCCAAATCATCTGGCAAGAAGACAGAAAAGAAAGAAAAGGAACCTAAAGATTCAAAGAAATCAGGCTTATCATTAAGCTCAAAGACTTCAAATAGTTCCAATGGTAATAAATCGAATTCTCCAAGCCCTTCCAGAACTAATAGTAATGTGTCAATTCAATCCAATAATAGTAATTCTTCAAGTTCGACTCATGGACTGCCAACAACTCAACTGCCTAAACAAGCTTCCACTCCTACAAATCAACTGCCAGTGAATTCCCCTAGTATTGTAGTTAATGATAATGATGTAGGGATGGAACAATTCCAACATTCTCCCCTGCAAGAACAACAAAACCAACACTCACCATCTCAATCTCAATCACTGCAACAACAACAACAACAACAACTGATTGATCAATTTGGTCAACAAGGTTTACATAGTGCTCCTCATAAATCAAGCCAAGAATTGGGTACTAGTATTTCTATGCCCTCCGATACCTCACCTTTGGATTCCTTTAAAACTGGTACTCATATGGCTAGTCATTCTCAACAAGGACATCCTCATAATTATAATTTAAGTCCTAACATTTCATCGCCTAATCGGGATAATTTTGATATTGATTTAATTGTCACTCCTAAAAGACATTCATCATCAAGGTTTGAACCTTCAAGTTCTGATAGACATCAAGAGATTGTTAAATTACCAAATTTTGAAGAAGTATTACCAGAAGAACAAATCCCATTATTTATTTCTAAAATTGATCAATGTAATATACTATTTGATTTTAGTGATCCCACTTATGATATTAGAGGTAAAGAAATTAAACGAGTTACATTACAAGAATTAATTCAATTTATTCTGTCCAATAGATTTACTTTTACTGATGAAATGTATAAACATGTTATTACCATGTTTAAAAGAAATTTATTTAGACCAATTCCTCCACCAGTTAATCCAATTGGTGATATTTATGATCCTGATGAAGATGAACCTGTTAGTGAATTAAGTTGGCCTCATATGCAAGCCATTTATGAATTTTTTTTAAGATTTATTGAAAGTCCAGATTTTTCTCATCAAATTGCTAAACATTATATTGATCATGAATTTATTATAAGGATTTTAGAATTATTTGATAGTGAAGATCCAAGAGAAAGAGATTGTTTAAAAACTACTTTACATAGAATTTATGGGAAATTTTTAAGTTTAAGAAGTTTTATTCGAAAATCAATTTCTAATGTATTTATACAATTTGTTTATGAAACTGAAAGATTTAATGGAATTGCCGAATTATTGGAAATTTTAGGATCGATCATTAATGGTTTTGCTTTACCATTAAAAGAAGAACATAAAATTTTCTTGGTAAGAATTTTAATGCCATTACATAAAGTTAAAAGTTTATCATTATATCACCCTCAATTAGCTTATTGTATTGTACAATTTTTAGAAAAAGATCCTTCATTAACCGAAGATGTTATAATGGGATTATTAAGATATTGGCCAAAAGTTAATTCTCAAAAAGAAGTAATGTTTTTAAATGAAATTGAAGATATATTTGAAGTAATGGAACCTAATGAATTTTTAAAGATTCAAATTCCTTTATTTGCTCAATTATCAAAATGTATTGCTTCTCCTCATTTTCAAGTTAGTGAAAAAGTTTTATTATATTGGTCAAATGAATATTTCTTGACATTAATAACTGAAAATGCTGAAGTAATATTACCAATTATCTTTGCATCATTATATGAATTAACTAATTCTACTCAACCAAGTATTACTAATGGTGTTATGAAACAAAGATTATCAGAAAATCCAGAGTCTTTAACTGATGCTAATGGCAATTTAATTGATCCTGGTTTAAATCAATCATCTCGTCAAGGAATAAATGGTGATGGCCATTCGCCAAATTCACCAAATGGTTTAAATGTTCATCAAGATCCTGATGGTATGCATGATGGTTTAAATAATCTAAATGATATGACAGAAGAAGAATATTATGATTCATTCACTAATCCTCAACATGATTTAGATTATGCTAATGGATTACCCCCTCATAATTCTGCTACTACTAATTGGAATAGAACTATTCATCTGTTAGCATTTGGAGCTTTAAAAGTGTTTATGGATCATAATATAATCTTATATGATCATTGTACCATGTTGTATCATCAATCATTAGAAGAACAAAGAGTTAGAGAAGCTGCTAGAAAAGATGGTTGGAAAAGAATTGAGAGCTATGTTAATAGATTAAAGGCCCAACAACAAGGTGAACAAGATCATATGACGGGGGCAAGTCCCAATTCAAATGGAGAAAAAGTTGCTGGTCAATAAAAGATAACTCATTTACTGCTATCGATATTGTTGGTATGTATTGTAATTATTTTAACTGGGTTGTAGCCGTATATATATTCCCCTTTAGACGTGAAGAAAAATATATAACGTTGTCAAATATATCTCATTCTCGTTGAGTTGCAAATTTTTCTCATTCTGCTCGATTGCAAAAATTGCAAAATTTTCAACAACTTTTTTTTTTTGTTTTCGAACCCCATTGACAAATTTCTTTTTTATATTGAAGGCAAAGTGTATGTATTTATTAGTAGATGATGATCCTTGCTAACCATTGGATTTCCGGTGGTCTTGACACATATGAAGAATTAATCAAGAACCGCTACACTGATATTAATAGTATGTACTAACAAATCAAAAGAACCATAAGAGTCCATGTAAAGAGGAGGTCATCTGTTGATCATATCACCATAGAGCCACTTTGAATACTATAGGTGAATCGATTTAACCTTTGTTTGAAGTCTGGATGTATTTTCTCTAGATATGTTAAGCAGTTGACGAATGGTATCGCACAAAGAAAGGACTATAGAAGTTCAGACCCTGACATTAGCAGACGGAACTCTAACCAGCCTTGTGCACCATAAAGGCATTGTGATCCTGTCTGTATTGGTATTATGAGCAGGTAGGTTCATCTTATCCTATTTACGGATCCTTAATCTCTTATATCCTATATCTACAGGTACCATCTCCTGGTCGCTCCTGTTGCTCCTTTGGAACCCTCATTATCTACAGCCATTTCTAGTAGGGTACCCAAGTGATAATAAGGCTTTTCTCGGAAATTCCGTAGGATGGATGGTGGCTGTAGAAGTGTTTTACTAACATAGAATCCTAACAAGGTTTCCAGCTATAAGACCTCATAGGACTATATAAGAGTATTGTATGTTGATATACCTTCTAGTAAGCCTCTTTTAGTTGTGTCAAATCCCTATAGGTTTCGTATACTTGATCTACTCATATTTACCTTGACTCCTTAAAAATTGGTGCCTGTCAATAATGCTCATCGGAGTCAAAAAAAAAAAAAAAAAATTTTTGCTAATGAGTATAAATGCAGAGCAAAATTCCCAACTTTTAAAAAATTTCTCTTTTTTTTTTTTGGCAAAGCTTGCCCCGACTCGATCGTATAGCATATTATCAAAAACAAAACAAGACTCAACTATAAAATGACTGTATTAGACGCTAGTAAAGCTCAAGAATATTTAAAAGAATATAAATCTAAAGATGGATTAGATATCCATACTTTAATTGATTCATCAAATTTTGGTGGATTAACTTATAATGATTTCTTAATTTTACCTAATTTAATTAGTTTCCCAGCTTCTAATGTTAACTTAGAAACTAAGTTAACTAAGAAAATCACCTTAAAATCCCCATTTTTATCAGCTCCTATGGATACTGTTACTGAAGAAAATATGGCTATTCATATGTCTTTATTAGGTGGGATTGGGATTATTCATCATAATTGTTCTGCTGATGAACAAGCTGAAATGGTCAGAAAAGTCAAGAAATATGAAAATGGTTTCATTAATGATCCTGTTGTCATTGATCCTGAAACTACTGTTGCTCAAGTTAAACATTTCAAGAGTTTATTGGGATTTACTTCTTTCCCTGTTACTGGTATGTATTACTAATTTTTTTTTTTTTTCTCGTTTTGTTTCCTTTTTTTGTTTGATTATTAAGAGCGTCCCTTTCTGATGATTAATCACAATTTTAATTAACTTTCGTTCTACCGATTTGACATCAAACGATGTTGGGGACAAATTGATTCACTGATAGACTTTAAAATTCTCAAACAATAATCCTAATGGAAATATTTGAAGTTTTAATTGTAAAATTAATTTTATTTACTAACAAATTATTTTAGAAAATGGAAAAGTTGGAGGTAAATTATTAGGTATGATTACTGCCAGAGATGTTCAATTCCATGAAGATGATAGCTCTAAAGTTACTGAAGTTATGACTAAAGCTGAAGATTTAGTTACTGGTAAAAAAGGAATTGAATTAGATGAAGGTAACTCCATTTTAAGAAAATCTAAAAAGGGTAAATTACCAATTATTGATAATGAAGGAAATTTCATTTCATTAATTTCTTTAACTGATTTACAAAAAAATCAAAGTTATCCATTAGCTTCTAAATCTTTCCAATCTAAACAATTATTATGTGGTGCTTCAATTGGTACTATTGATGCTGATAAAGATAGATTAAAGAAATTAGTAGATGCCGGATTAGATGTTGCTGTTATTGATTCATCTAATGGATCCTCATTATTTCAAATCAACATGCTTAAATATATTAAATCTACTTATCCAGATTTAGAAGTAGTTGCTGGTAATGTGGTTACTAGAGAACAAGCAGCTTTATTGATTGAAGCCGGTGCTGATGCTTTAAAGATTGGTATGGGATCTGGATCTATTTGTATTACCCAAGAAGTTATGGCATGTGGTAGACCTCAAGGTACTGCTGTTTATGGAGTTAGTGAATTTGCTAATAAATTTGGTGTTCCAACTATTGCTGATGGTGGTATTGGTAATATTGGACATGTTACTAAAGCTTTAGCTTTAGGAGCCTCTTGTGTTATGATGGGAGGTTTATTAGCAGGAACTTCAGAAACTCCTGGTGATTATTTCTATAGAGACGGTAAAAGATTAAAAACTTATCGTGGTATGGGATCAATTGCTGCTATGCAACAAACCAAAACTGATGCTAATGCTTCTACTTCTCGTTATTTCTCCGAAGCTGATAAAGTTTTAGTTGCTCAAGGGGTTTCTGGTTCTGTTATTGATAAAGGTTCTATTACTAAATTCATTCCTTACTTATACAATGGTTTACAACATTCTTTACAAGATATTGGTATTCAATCTATTGAAGAATTAAGAGAAAATGTTGCCAGTGGTGAAGTTAGATTTGAATTTAGAACTGCTTCTGCTCAATTAGAAGGGGGTGTTCACAGTTTACACTCCTATGAAAAGACTTTACATAATTAGGATTCTTTCATTAATATTGGCTTGTGTTTAAAATATAGTATATATAGGCTTTTTTTGTTGTTGAATATTCTTGTTACACCCTGTATTTTTAATGTAAATTAATGCGCATTTTTGATATCAAATGTAGGAGCAAATCGCTGGCAGTTTTTTTTCTCTTCTCTCTCTCTCTTATTAATAGTCATGAGTTATCAGCAAAATGCCTTCACCAATTTAGACCAGGATGTCCAACTGTCAAGATTAGATAAGTATAATAAAGGAGAAGCTGAAATAAAAGCATGGATCTTTGAAACATTAAAGATCAGTAAGGAAGAACTGCAACAATATGAACATCATAACCAAGATTTATTAGATATTCTTAAAGATGGAATAACTTTATGTAGATTAGGAAATTTATTAGAGATTCCAAATAACCCTACTAAGAAATTCAAGAATTCTAAGATGCCATTTGTACAAATGGAAAATATCTCTTTCTTTTTAAAAACTTGTGAAATGATAGGAGTACCTCATGATGAAATCTTTCAAACTGTTGACTTATATGAGAGGAAAGATCCTTATCAAATAATTATAACATTGATATCATTTTCAAGGTTTGCGAATCAATTGAATTCTGATATCGCTATAATTGGGCCTAAAGTGGCAAAAATCAAACCATCGGTTCCAAATAAACCTATAAGATTGCGTGGACTGAGTTAAATAACTAAGTGATTCACAGAGGTTAAAGTGATTCACAGAGGTGACATTAAATCAGACCATAGTATAATGGTATGTAATAACTATATCGCTCATAGTATAGTGGTAGATAATGGCTTACGGTGTGGCTTGTAGTATAATTCATGTAGCATGGTTGATATGTCATAATTTATATGATATAATGCCATTCCATCCCTTTAATAGATTTCAAATACATACAAACCTGAGTGTTTAAGTTCATGGTTTATTCGCAAAATTGTGATTGTTGCAAAAAACAGAATGCGTGTATGTCAAATATTAGTGGGAATAAATCCTAATAGAATTGGGGTTTAAATGTTACGAAAAATCACCAAAAAATACCAGACACCATTTCTTATAGGTATATCAACCATATGATCCCTCTATCTTACCCGATTTCCTCATAACAAACCCATAATCTACTATATATTAATGTAACCAATAGCCCTATAGTTTTAACTGATTATAACAAATTTCTCAGATACCTGCACATAAGCCCTCATCTCTGAATGCTCATCACATTAAAATTTTTTTTTTTTTTTGTATCCATAACTTGGAATCAACATACTACAATCATATAACAAGATCAAAAGATGTCAGACGAAGTTATTTGGCAGGTTATAAATAATCAGTTCTGTGCTTTCAAAATAAAAACCGACAAAGGTCAAAACTTTTGTCGTAACGAATATAACGTATCAGGATTATGTACTAGACAATCATGTCCATTAGCCAACGCTAGATATGCTACAGTTAAGAACATCGAAGGAAGATTATACTTATACATGAAAACAGCCGAAAGAGCCCATTTACCATCGAAATTATGGGAAAGAGTGAAGTTACTGAAGAATTATAATAAAGCATTAGAACAGATAGATGACAGATTAATGTATTGGCAAAAATTTTTAATTCATAAATGTAAGCAAAGATTAACTCGATTGACACAAGTGGCTATAACAGAAAGAAGAATGGCATTAAAGGAAGATGAAAGACATTATGTTGGAATCAAACCAAAAGTTAAAAGAAGAGAAGAAAATAGAGAACGTAAAGCTTTATCAGCTGCTAGAATTGAAAAAGCTATTGAAAAAGAATTATTAGAAAGATTGAAAAGTGGTGCTTATGGTGATAAACCATTAAATGTTGATGATAAGATTTGGAAACGGATTTTGAGTAAAATGGATAATAAACAACAAGATATCGAAGATGAAGATGAAGAAGATGAAGATGAAATAGAATTGGTAAGTGGTGATGAAGAAGAAGAGGAAGAAGAAGACAGCGATGCTGGAGAAGTTGAATATGTTGAAGATGATGGTGATGATGAATTGGTTGATGTAGAAGATTTAGAAAAATGGTTAGGTGAATCAAGTGATAATAATAGTGATGAAGAATCCAGTGAAGATGATGATGAAGCAGATGAAAATGATGATAAGAACAAGAAACGTAAGACCAATGATAATGATAAAAGAAGAAAGAAACCAAGAATTGAAATCGAATATGAACAAGAACAACCAAATACTCAAAAAGATAATATTCAAACTAATATAGCATTTTAATTTTTAATTAGCATTTATATAAAGATCAATAAAGTCGTGTAGATACTATAAAGTAAGTGAATCATATTGACAAAACAGTGAGACAAACTTTGAAGTTAAGAGTTGGTGTTAGGAACTAGTGGGCGACTTTAGTTTGTTGGACAATCAGACATTCCATTACATAAGCTCGTAGGTTACTCAACCTGTCTAGTTATGTGACCTATTTCAGTTCTAATAACAATCACTCCTCTTAACTTCCTGCGCCCTTTTTAACTCCAAGTCCGGTACAATAAGACACTACGCCGCATCGAATAGGTTATTTTTTTACTACAAAACCGATTACATAAGCTACTACTATAATAAAAATGATTACTTGCATGCATGAATGGCTATTTACGCCTTATGCTTATATAGCTTCATTGGTGCAGGCTATGTCTAAGACGAAATACAATTGAATCACCGTGAATTATGTCGTATCATCCTCTAAACCTACATATTATCCCCCCAATGGCTGATAGTTGTGATAGATCTTTATCATGTTTTTACGGACGGAACCCGAAATATCCGCAGCCGTTTTTTTTTTTTTTTTTTTCTTTTCTTTTCTTAACTTTTCGCAGTATTTAAATATAGGCTTTTTTCCGTACTACGATGTAAGAGTTTTTGGTTTGGTTTTCTATTTTAATTATTCAAAATAGCCATTTGATAACAGAACGATAATAACTGATTATAGATAAAATGTCCATGGCAGCATTACCAACAGCACAACCATTTTCTCCTTGGACTACCTCGTCCTTACCGACATCCACAACATTAAAAAGTATTGATCCAACTAATACACCAGGATTAATTTATACTTATACATCAGCACTAAACTTTGTAGCCACCGGAACAGAAAAAGGACAACTTGTGGAAGCATCTAAATATATCAGAGGAGCTAAAGCTTCAATGGGTATTATATCTGCTGAAAATGTATTGGCTACTGCTACCAATACTCAAGTTCAAGCCCAAGCTACTCAAGTGATTTTTAATAATACTGTAAATTTAAATGAATTGCATTTTGAAAATAATTTATTTGATTATTCTTTAGATAGACCTTCAAACATTATTTACTTTGCATTATTTTCCATATTATTTATGTATTTTGTATTAATGCCAATTAGATCAAGATACGATTGGTTTAATGTTACTTTTGGTTGTGGTTATTGCTTAGAATTTTTAGGATTTTTAGGAAGGATTTTAGCTTTTACTGATTGGACTAACATCAATTATTATTTATTACAATTTGTTTGTTTAACTATAGCACCGGCTTTTATTATGGCCGGAATTTATTTTACTTTTGGTCAATTAGTGGTGATTCATGGAAGACAATATTCAATTTTAAAACCATTATGGTATACTTATTTTTTCATTACTTGTGATGTATTATCTTTAGTTATTCAAGCTATTGGTGGAGGTATTGCTTCTTCATTAACTAGAAAACATGAAGATGCATCACGTGGGACCGATATTATGATTGCTGGTATTGCTTTTCAAGTGGTAGCTATGTCTATATTTTTATGCTTTTGGTTTAATTTTATTTGGAGACTTTATTTTTTTAATTCACCAGAATCTAAAAATTCAAAAGCTCCTTCAAATCCTTTAAGTAAAAAAGGGTTTGGTAATTATTTAACATTATTATTTAATACCTCCAAAGCTAATAGATTCAAATTAGATGAATTGGATCAGTTTTATAACCCTAGCTTCCAAGATATCAGATTTAGAAAATTATTACCATATTATCCCTTAGCTATATCCATTGGAACCATTGCTGTATACATTAGATGTGTTTACAGAGTGGTTGAATTAGCTCAAGGTTGGAATGGTTATTTGATCACCACCGAAGTATTTTTAATGGTTTTAGATGCTTTAATGATTGGTATTTGTGGTATAGTGTTTGTTCCTTTCCATCCATTCTGGGTATTTGGTCCTAATGATAGATTAAAAGTGGGTCAAATAAAAAACAATAAGGACAATGCAGATTCCGATGCTTCTACTGATACTAATACTGATACTAACACTGATACTAATACTAAAACTAATGCTAATACTAATGCTAATACTAACACTAATACCAATACTGGTGATTACAATGACGAAAAATTAAGTAATCAAGATCCTAAGCAATCTTCAGAATCTACTGATTAGTGGGTATGTGTGAACGTCTATTATTATTTTTTTATTGTTGTTATATATCATAACTTATGTAGTTTTGTTTATGCCAAATCATTTCTTATATATACATTTTTTGCATTGGTCAAGGTAAATCATCAAATTTTTTAATCCATGCTTATGGGGGGATTTCTGGGGTTTGCATTAAAATGATCGACATTGCAGTAGCGATGTAACGCATCAAGTTGAGATATAAGGGATGTAGTAGAGTCATAGAGACAGCAGTGAATTGATGGGGCTTTCGGTTTATATGGTGGTGATATATATTTTCCATACCAGACTTTGTTCCTTAACCTTATTTTTGTTTTCTAGTAAGAGCTCACATTCCCCACCTTCTCCTATTGTCAAATAACCAAGCCCGTAAAAATAAGGTATACCAAAAAAAATAAGGCTTAAAGACGGAGATCTTCGCTAATTTAGATGCGCAAATTGCGACTTTACTCAGCATCTCGTATAAGAAATCCTACCTGACCAAATTTCAATCTCCTTTTGTTTTTCTTGCAATAGGGCAAGGGATTTCTATAGACGTTAGTTTTAGCATAATCATACACAAGGGAGACATTCTTTTTGTTTTGTTTTGAGAATGGCTTTATCCCAACTTAGTTATAAACCGTGGACTCCTAGTACAATACCTGATGTTACTACTGATTGGACATCAATAAATCCTACTAACACCGCTGGATTACAAGAAACTATTCAATCAGTTGAATCAGGATTTGAAACTGCTACAGGATGGGTTGAATTATTATCATACTCTAGGATATTTAGAGGAGCAGAAGCATCATTAGATGTTATATCAGCTCAAGCAGTATTAGCTACGGCTACCAATACTCAAGTACAAGCACAAGCAAGTCAGGTTGTATTTAATAATACATTAAATCTACAAGATTTGGATATGGAATATAATCTATACAAATATGATTTAAGCAAAGCTGCTAATAGTATTTATTTTATAATCTTTACTACCGTATTTCTTTATACGATCGGAATGGTTTATAAATCAAGGTATCATTGGTATAATGTAACATATTTTTGTGGGTATGGATTAGAATTCTGTGGATGGTTAGGAAGAATTTTATCAATTAATGATACCAGAGATAATAATTATTATATTTTACAATTTGTATCATTAACATTAGCTCCAGCCTTTATTATGGCAGGGGTTTATTTCTTATTTGCACAAGTGGTAGTTATTCATGGACGACAATATTCAGCTTTAAAGCCATTATGGTATTCATATTTTTTCATTACTACTGATGTGGTTTCACTTTTAATTCAAGCTGGTGGAGGAGCATCTGCTTCAATTGCCAGTAATAGAAATGAAGATACCACTCCAGGTACTAATACAATTATTGCTGGTATTGTATTTCAAACTTTTGCCATGTCAATTTTTGTTTGTTTTTGGTTTGAATTTTTGAAAAGAATTTATTTTAGACATTCTGATGAAACTTCTGGTGATTACCCTTTCAAAAAAGCATCATTAAAAAATTTCTTTAAATTATTATTAAATTTAAAATCGGTTAGAGAATATAAAAGAAATGAATTAGAACCATTTTATAATCAAAAATTTGCTTATATTAGAGCCAAAAAGCTCTTTCCTTATATGCCATTAGCCATCACTGCTACAGTAGCAGTGATTTATATCCGTTGTATTTATAGAGTGGTGGAATTGGCTGAAGGTTGGAATGGATTTTTGATTACTCATGAAGTTTATATTATGGTTCTTGATGCTTTAATGGTGGCCATCGCCGGATTAATCGCAATTCCTTTCCATCCAGTTTGGGTATTTGGTAAACAAAATGTTGTAAGATTAGCTAACATCAGAAAGAAACTTGATGAACATTCAACAGATCTGCCCGATTCTAATGCTCAAAGTGATGAAGATGTCATGAATGAAGATGAAGATGAAAATGAACATGAACATGGACCTGTACATGACCATGTTGAAAAGGATAGTAGTAATGATTATTCTCCTCAATCCGATGTTGGGGTAGAGAAAGATCAAAGGTTACAATCTGATTCACAATACTCTTTAACTGAATTCCATGATTCTTCTAGTGAACCACATGGGAAACAAAACTTGGTTGTGAATTCAGATGAAAAGTCTTCAACTTCGCAACTTTAATTATCTCTGTCAGGTTAAAATATATGTATATTAAATTTGCGCGTGTGAGAGAGCCTCTTCTTGTGGTTTGGGTGCAAAAAAACAAAAAAAAAATTGCAACAATTAGTATTACAAAACAAAAGATTTAAAAAAAACAAACACATAACTCTAAAAAAGTACTGAATTTGATAAAATAAATTCAATTGATATTGCTAGATTAGTATCAGGTATTACTTGCTTAATTATCTTTCTATTGAAATCTTTTCAATATGGCTGCTATTAGTTTCGATGTAAATAAATCATTTGAAACTTCAACCTCTCAATTTGGAACCAGTACAAGTGATGGTTCAAAACTTGAACAAATACGTAGAGAAAATCAGTATATTTTGGAATATGAATTACCATTTTATGATGATTTCATTGATAATGAAGGTATTGTCACTGTATTTGGTAAAGCTCCGGAAACCATTGTACCAGAATCATTAGTAGATCAATTATTAGCTGATCACCCTCAAAACACCAACTATCCCCATGATGGATTTATTGGGTTTCATCATTTGAAATTTATCACTTCAAATGCCAAACAAATGAGTAAATTATTTCAAATGACATTTGGATTTAAAGAGATTGCCTATAGAGGGTTAGAAACCAATTCAAGAATTTTAGCATCGCATGTAATTCAAAATAATAATATTGTAATTGAATTTGTAACTACTTTACAATCAATGGATAAAAACACTTTATCTTTACCGGAAGATTCTGATGAATGTGGAGCTTTTAAACCAATTAATTCAAAGGATTTATTGGAGCAAGCACAAACAAAGATCAAACCAATATTGGAGAATTTAATGGATGACACATTGAAACAACGGTTTATCCAACCATCTGAAATTACCGACTTAACTACTTTAACTACCGAGTCACCTGAAATGAAAAATTGGCTTCAACTGTTTTCTGATACCATTCATAAGTTTATTGAAACCAATTCAATTAAGACTGAAGATTTGGTTGATTGTAATATTTATTCAAACTTCTTATCTAAAAGAGGGGAAGGGATAATTGATGTATCATTTTTGGTTGAAGAAGTAGATCAAATCTTTAATAGGTCCATTGCTAATGGTGCTTATATAGTCAAATATCCAAAAATTATATCAGATGAAAAAGGATCAGTAAAGCTTGCAACTATTCAAGTTCCTAAAACTGATATTCGTCATACGTTAGTACAAAATATTAATTATAAAGGAACGTTTCTTCCAGGTTATATGGATGTTGATAATAATCATCAAGATGTTGCTATTTCACATCAAGTTGAACTCACTTGTATTGATCATTGCGTTGAAAACTATTCCTGGGGTCAAATGGTTGATACTTCTAAGTTTTATGCTAGAACCTTTAGGTTTCATAAGTTTTGGTCTGTTGATGAAGATGATATATCTACGGAAAATTCTTCATTGAATTCAACAGTTATGTCATCAAGTAATGGGAAGATAAAAATGCCTATTAATGAACCATCAGAAGCAAAATTTAAATCTCAAATTGAAGAATTTTGTGATTATAATGGAGGTCCAGGTATACAACATGTAGCATTAAGTACCAATAATATTATTGAAACCGTCTCTGCTATGAAATCAAATGGAATTGAATTTAACACTATTGACCCTAGTTATTATAACAATTTAATCAATAGATTAGTTAAAGAAGATGTAAAGTTAAAAGAAGATATCACCAAATTAATGAAGTTAAATATCCTTGTTGATTTTGATTCCACTACCAGAGATGAAAAGTCAAAGATTTGTAATTATATTTTACAAATCTTTACAAAACCTTTAAATGACCGACCAACGTTATTTATTGAAATAATTCAAAGAAATAACCATAATGGGTTCGGTAAAGGAACTTTTAAAGGATTATTTGAAACAATCGAGAGAGAACAAAAATTGAGAGGAAATTTAGTAATTTCAGATCATTAAAACTAGTATATCTGTATTGTTTAGAAATCTACTTATTTTATAGCTTTTTGTTAATATATAAAAAAAAAAAACAACCTCAAACCAAAAGATAAGAACAACAAGAATTGAATAAATAATATACATCGAAAACTAACAATCATACTTCTCCAGTAGGTGAGAATATAAAAGGATGATCTTTCCGAAGATCCGCCCCTTCATTAGCAAAATAACTCTTTAAATCTTTCTTAAACAAAGGATATAACAATTGATCAATACCTTCATTTCTAGCAATTTCATAAGCACGTTCATACGGTATCCATACCCCTTTCAAGTTCATTGATCCCAATTTGACCACAGTTTTAATTTTCTCCTGTTTTAATATCCCATCTCGTTTCCCTCGGGTCATTCCAGCAACATTTAATAATTTTGTCCCATTTATATAATCAGTATCTTCACGTCTTGACACCAAGATCCCATGTCCTTCTACTTGATAACATATAGTCTTTTCATCATCCCAAAAAGTGGTAGCAATCTGAGGTTTTAAATGTGGATAATACGGATTTCCTTTTGCTTTATGAAATTCATCATTTAATCCTTGAGTCAGATAAATCAGATTTACAGTGGTTCCACTAGATTGTCTAGAGACAACACTATTATTGGACCGGTTCGTATAAGTGCTAGCAGCAGAGCCACTTGAATCATGATGTCTATGAGCTCTATGAGTGAATGGAGTCATGTCAGTAGAAGAATGACCATTATTATGAAACTTAGCTGTTGGATTCTTGGGATTCAGTAGACGCATGTTTTGTGGCCCACTAAACTGTTGTAATTGATTTGGTGATTCTCTTGGGGTATAAACCTTTAAATCTCCACCAGGGTTGGGATCATCATCAATATTACCGCCAATGTGATCAGATGTAATACTATCATCCCTATTAAACCCATAATAATGATTATGAAGATGAAGACTATACTGATTATTATCAGAATGATGAAGGGTTAAATTATTTTCAGTCATATCATGGGGATTATGGGGATGGTGAGGATGGTGAGGATGGTGAACATGAGTAGGTGGAGGGGGATACTGATGATGATGAGGGGGATGATGGGGATGGTATTGACTCGTTGGTTTATGGGAATATTCGTCTTGAAGTGGAAAGAATTGAGTGGGGAAAGTTTGTTGACTTGGATTTGAAAAGGGAACTAGAAGCTCTGAATCATCAAGAGGAGATCCTGAATCATGATCAGATCCATTTCCATTTGATCCAGGCCATTGGTGATTTGTATGATGGATATTTTCTTGCTCTGAAGGAAATAAAAACACAGATTGTGCATTTTCAGTTGCATGTTGATCCGCAGATGACAGTAACACAGGTTTAGGAGACACTGCTACTTCTTTAATATAAGCCTGTTTATTGGAGTTATTTGATTTCTTTGCAGAAGATTTTTTATTAGTAACATAACTTGATTGGAAATTAACAGTATCTCCTTCACTAGTACCCATAGAAGTTCGAGATGATGTCTCAATAGAAGTAGAATTTTCCCTTTTATCATCATCATATTTCAGAGACAAAACAGTACTAGCAATTGTGGTTGGTGACACTAATGCCTCAGTTATAGGATGAAAATCACAGGAATTAATATTACTAGAATCAGTATTTGAGTCAGCAGCAACTTTTCTTAGATAATCAAAATTATCATTAACAGCAATATCTCCATATACAACATTTCCAAGAGGTTTGGTTTCGGCGTCATAATCAGGGGAATGAAGCTGGTTATTACCAGAAGATATAGTACTTTGTTTGACCTTCATGAAAACAAATCAGAAGGACAAACAGAGTAGGAATCAAAATGTAAAAGGAGGACAAATTAAAATTCACTGGAAAGATAGAAAAAAAAAGCAACACGAAAACGAAGCAAATGTCTATCCTTTTATTAATGTATTCCGAGATACTAAAAAATCAATTAGGTTTCCTTATTTCCTTAAAAATAATAAAAAAGAAAAGAAAAGAAAATTAAAAAGGCTGCATCCGAAGAAGTTCCCTATGGCCTTGTTTTTTTTTTTTTTTTTTCTTTCTTTTGAAATTCAGTCTGAAACAGAAAACCGAGTTTAATTTTTGAAAGGAATCAAGCCAAATAAATGAACTTCAAACAAGAATAACTCCAATTCTGTTAGTTGACACAAGGAAAAGTCAAAAACTCCTTGTATGACCATATAACCATATGAATGATAAGTGGAACAAAAATAGGAGCAGAGACATAATTTGAGGGTAACAATTAACAACAAAACCACCTTATTCTTTCCCTAAACAGATGTCAAAATGTCATAGGCATTGTCAATAACATTAACTAATTCGAATCAGATCATACTAATTAGGAAAGTCCTATGTATGATTCACAAAAATAAAATCAGGCTCCGGTGGTAATGCAGCCTCATGCAAGTTGACAGTTTTAGGAAAGTAAACCTAGAATTAGGCACAGCGGGTGTTAATGGCAATAAATTCGAAAGTCTAGTTAAGAATTACCGCGTAATAAAGTGGCGCAAGTATTGAATCTAGACGAAATATTGTGTAGTAACAATACATGATAGTATTTGATCTTGTTGTTCGGGAATATCACCATTGTAGGAATCAAGATCTTTTTTGATCAAGCTGTTATCATGTTGCGACCATACAAAAAATTTCGCAGCCAAAAAAATTTGGTGATAACCTGAGCACTACTATTTCAAAACTCCCTCAAGCCTAAGTAGCACAGCATTAATGAGCACCAAAATACCACCAAAAACTGACATTACTAAAACATACCCCAACTGAAAATGGTTTAGTAGCAGTAACTGAGTTTGTGGAATACCTGAAACCACTTGCATATTATGAAATTGTAGATCACAAGCCAAAATAACTTCTCAAGCATCCTTTCACCCCAAGCCTCTCCAAGCTCCACTAGACCCGAGATAAAGGGGTGATAGTTGTTGATTAGCATCAATAAGATGATGATAATACAGGCGAACACCCTATATGATCTAACCAGCCATAAGTAACTGTCAAAACCTAAAATGGTAGTTCAGAGCATCAGGACCTACATCAATTTGCATCAACATGCATTTTCCTTTGTTTTTTTACGACCGGCCTTATCAGTAATACTATGATAAGCTTTAGTATCATTTTAACTATAAGGTTGTTCCATATGATATAGGGAAATGAAGGGATCAGCATACGAAGGTTTAAATGGAATGAAATTAATAAATCCCACATCAAAGTTGACTCTTGGTGCCTTAATTCGAGACTTGATAAAAAGATCCAATTTGAGCATTAACCTCTCCTAATGATAACAATTGTTGTGAATAACACAAATATGCAGAAAATTACTAGGTTCTTAGTCCTTAGTCCTCAAACCTTCCAATAAATGCAAGGAAACAAGATGACGATAACCGAAAGATTAAACAATAGTAGTAGCCTTTAGTAGTAGGAATAACAATAGTAGTAGCATTCATTTGCAATAGGTACATCATTGTTCCTGCTCATAATCCAAAACACACAAATTTATACACTACTATACGACCCTTTGAGAAGTTTAAACCCATAATAATGGGTTTACGAGGTTAGCACTCATATTGATAAGAAGGATTACTTTCAGAGTCAGAGTAAAACTTGCATGCAATGTTCGCGTTATCTCCAAGTGCGATGACATGAAATTTTAATAGCTATAAGAAACAGTCAATAATGGGTTACCAGCCTGAAAATTCCAATAAAAATGGCCAGAACAATAGTAGGAATTATATAGCTGATAATGTTAATAATTCCATGTTTAAATCTAATTACCGCCCCACTAGTAACAGCAATGGTGGTCCTGGTCCTCATACCGGTACTGGTACTGGTTCTGGTACCCCTACAAGTTCTAGTCCTACCCAGTTTCATGGATCCATAAGTGAATCTAGAAATTCTTCCATAATAGATTTTAATGGTAATAACAATAAAAATGAAACTTCATTGAATGGATTTTTCTCCTCATTTGAAAGAGCTCAATCATTCATTGGACTGAGTAATTCCGAATTAATGTCCTCAGAATTGACAAGAAATAATAATAATTCAACTGATCTTGAAGATGCAATTGTTGATGATGATATATCTGAAACTACAGAGCTTTTAAGAAGAGAATCGAGAAGTAAATCAAGTAGAAGAAGTAGTATGCTTTCTAATTATCTGATAATTACAGGAAATTCGACTTTATTACAAACCATATTTAATTCTATTAATGTATTAATAGGTATAGCTTTATTATCATTACCGTATGCTATAAACTTGAGTGGAATTATCCTTGGGACAATATTCATTATTGCTTGTTATTTAATTACTTTACAAACTGCCAAAATTTTGGGTCAAGTATTAAAAAGAAGACCTCAATTAATAAGTTATGGAGATATTGGTGGTTATTGTGGAGGTAAAAAAGTTGAAATTTTAATAACTGCTCTTTTTGTAATGGATATAACTGGAGCACTAATATCACTTTCTTTATTATTTACTGATAGTTTTAAGGATTTGATCGATTGGCCCGATTATTATTTTAAGATTATTATTTATGTGACGATGTTTTTTTTAACATTTTTACCATTAAATTATTTATCAATAATTAGTTTATTTGGAATTTTAGGAGTAGTTACTATGGTGGGGGTAATATTTATATCGGGATTTTTAACTACTGAAGCACCTGGATCTTTAATTAATCCTATGCCATTAAACTTGCTACCAAAGGATAATTCATTAGTTAATGTTATGCTTAGTTTAGGAATCTTTATGGCTCCATGGGGTGGTCATCCAATTTATCCAGAACTTTTCAGAGATATGAAGGATAATTCAAAATATGTTAAATCTTGTAAATATTCATTTTCTATTACATTTTCATTGGATTATCTTATAGGAGTTTTTGGGATTTTGATGTATGGAATCAATTGTCAAGATTTATTAATTAAAAACATGTTGACTAATGACAATTATCCTCGAGGAATCAAAGTGTTGATTTTATTAATTATGGGGATTATCCCGCTTCTGAAAATGCCATTATTAGGTAAACCAATCATTACTACTTATGAAAATTATTTTAATTTGAATCAATCATTATCAAAACCAGTTCCATCTAGTCAAGGAAATATTAATTATAAACGGATCATCGCTAGAATTATTTATATTTTAATAACCTTAACGTTATCCATATTGACCAAATCATTTGGTAAAGTGGTGGCATTTTTAGGATCATCGATTTGCTTTTGCTTATGTATGGTATTGCCTTATTATTTTAAATTAAAAGTTTTTAAAGATACCTTAACAAAATCAGAAACAAATTGGTTATATTTTGGAATAGTTGTGGGGATAATATTGGCACTAACTGGGACATTAGGAGTAATGTTGGCTGATTAAAGAAGATTATTAGAGAGTGTTAATATAGTAATGATGAAAGACATAATATTTTGTATTAATTTTTTTGACTACCACGTCTATAATATATACACACATATATATATCAAGTAAATCCAGCTTACTCTTTAATAGAATTCCATCTTGACGAGTTGTTTGTTATTATTTAACGTCTAGACCTTCTTCTATCATCTTCTAGATCAAACATCATATTAGGTTGATACATTAGATTATCAGATTGTGATTTAGCCAAATATTGAGCCATAACTTGGGATCCACTAAAAGATCCTCTCGATGGACTACTTTCTTGGCTATACTGTCCCATAGTAGGTGGTGCTGGTGGTTGTATAGGACTCATGATTCCACTGGGTCCATCAAAATCTCCTGAAAATGTAATAGGTGATGAACTTTCATATCCAGGGAATGGTCCTGAAGATGGAGGAGGAGGAGGAGGAGGGGCTAATCCTAGTGGACCTCCCATAGGGGGGTAAAATTGCATTGGACTTGGTCCTGGACTTTGTGCTGGCATAGGTGGATAAAATCCATAACCTGAATTAGATCTTTGTAAATAATATGGATGTTGTGGTTGATGATATTGATAGTGTCCTGGAGGGGGAATTCCTGGGCCTGTATATCCCATTTTACGACCATGTGATGATGAACGTCTAGCTCTAGTACCACTTCCATGTCCTGAAAATGATTGATTATGTGGTTGATATTGATTTTGGTTAAGATTAGAACTGGAGCTGGAGAATGATTGCGAATAGTAAGGATTATACCCTAATTTTTGTGGGGTTTGAGGTAAAGATCCAGGATTAAATGATTTGGAATTTTTACCACTATTAAATGAAACATTAGAATTATTTTTGCCTTTACTAAAAGGAATGAAAGAATCAGAAGTATTAACACGATCGTTATATCCCTTTTTCTTGTTAACTGATCTCAGTGAGCTACTTTTGCCATTCTTATTATTACTATTACTAATAGACGAAGTATCATCAGAGCCAATAATGATAGAGATATCATCCTCCTCATCTTCATCATCATCACCTTCCTCTTCCTGTTCTTCATCTTCAGAAGTAATTATGTTCTTCTCTTGTTCCTTAACTACACCACGAGTTATTCCAGTAGATGTCTCATCTTCTTCTTTGGTATTACCTTCACTATTGTCTTTAGATATTGAATTTTGTGGAGCAAGGTTTTCTACATTATTCTCCTTTTTCTTGGCCAATTGATCTTTATTCCCAGATTCAACAAGACCGATCTCTTCATCATTATCCTTTTTAGCATTCTCATCTTTAATGATTCCAAATACCATAGCAGCTTCATCCGGTAAACCTTCATTCGAAACACTCTCAAGGTTTGTCCCATTATTTGAGCCAGATGACAGAAATTGATCTTGCTTATTGTCACTTGCACTAGCACTAGCACTTGCACTGCTACTACCATTGTTAATGTGTTGGTTATTATTTGGATTACCATTGGATCTATATTTATTCTTTCCCCCATAATTGCTTACTTCACCAGAATTATTAAAGTATACTTTTTGTCTTGATTTACCCAGTTTTTTCTTGAAACTGAATTTAGCAGGATTCCCGCATCTATCTTTACCAAAGCTGATCTTGAATGGTTTATATTTTTCATAAAATTGATCATTTTTAGTAATGGCACTGATTTTATCAACATTAACATTCTCAAATAATTCTACCAAATGAATGGCATCAATTATATTACAATAATTTAAAAATCCACAATCATTATTATGATAAAAATTGATTTGCTCTAATTCACCGAAATGTTCAAAGTCTCTTCTTAACTCATCCTCAGCAGGTAATTTAGGTTTAATAAAAGCATTACCATCAGAATTGAGTTGATTTTGTTCAGACTTATTTAATTTAATTCCAATATAAACATTTCTTGAAGCACCAGCAGTCACAGCCAAAGAAATTTCTCTTGATAAAGGACCAGAATGAGTTTTAGCCCAACCTACAACTATATCATAACCATGAATTATCAATTGATGTAAAACTTGATGATTTAAAAAGAATTTCAATGCAACTTTTGGATCAATGAATGTGATAAAACAATTCCGCTTTTCTGGATAATATTTGATGGACTCTACCAATCCTCCAGCTCTAACATTATTGGCAACTTCTTCTACAGTAGAATTTGGATGTAAGTTACCTAAATAAATAGTTCTATTTCCAATATTGTAAGGATCTGGGTTATAATTATACATACCATTTGAGTATGCACTGTTCATAGAAGGGGAAGATAATCCAGGAGTTGAATTTACAAGAGCTCCAGGATTATTTGAAGGAGGAGGAAACATTCCAGGAATCGTACCAGAAGGAGTTGGCGGAGCAGGGACATAATTACCCGGCAACATATAAGGGCTCTGTAAAGAACCACGATTAGGAGCGCTATGTTGATGAACAAAAGAATTCTCGTGAGATAAAGGTGGCCGTTGATAATGAGGATGGAAATGAACCGGTTGAGATGGATGATTTTGTGATTGATGAGGGATTGGAGACATCATTGGATAATAACTTGAATATGAAATGGCACTATCATTATAGAAAGAATCATAAGGAGTATAAGATCCTTCATCATCATCAGATAATGAATTGAAATTCGAGTTACTTTCAATATCATTGAAGTCACGTTGATATCCATTATCTTCATAATCATAATATTGATCATAATCATTATAACCATCAATATTTTCCATACTACGATTTAAACTTGGACTTGAAGTCATATTAGGAAAGTTATTTTGTATTTTATCATTTGAACAATCAGTACATTCACAACAAGACTCTTGATCATTAAGTGGTGATGGACTGTTATTATACTCACGAGAAGGGATATGTTGATGACTTACTTGACTATAAGATTCATCTTCATCCTTATTTAATAAAGAATTCCTCAAACTTTCACTGTTCATTAACATGGTATCATTATTAATTCTAGGAGAATTTGGTAAGGAATCAGAATCAGAATCATTATTTATTTTTGTTAACTCACTTTTATCACATCTATCTTTAGCAAAGTCACAGGATAAAATATAATAGTCTTGTGTTACTTTATCAAATAACTTTTGTTTATCATCAGATAATATTTTATGATAATATTCGTAACATTTAATACAAGAATCGATGGAGGTAAAATGTACAGTTATTTCCAAACAACTCATATCTCCAACTACTTTTTGGTCCTTGATATCATCATCATCATCATTACTCTTATTATTTAAACTTCCTTCAGAATTAGACCCATTCAAATTATTACCATCAAAATCTTCAGACGCTTTATCATCTGCTTTATTTACACCAAAACTTTCAATTTCACCAAATTTTTCAAACGTAGGTTTAAAAAGATCATCTATATTTTTCAAGTCCAAGTTTTTATTAATACTTGAAGATAAACATAAACTTCTGGTAGCATTAAATTCTAGGATATAATTTAAAGTCTTTAATTTTATAAAATCTTTATTTGCTAATTTACTATCATTTAGCAAAATCTTTAACCCAGGAGATTTTGTATTCTCTTTCAAATGATTCAAATTGAGGGGATTGTTATATTTCAAATAAAAATTGATTGATACTTTTGAATTTATAAAAGAAATATAGCAGAATTTAAAAGATTTGAATTCTGGAGTATCCGAATTACTAACTGGTTGAGATTTACTAAACATTTTGATGTATTCAATAGGACCAAAATCAATGAAATTTAATAGTTCTGATAAAGACAAATCATTACTTAGATTCTTCAATATTATAGTTCTGGATATATTAAGTTGATTCAAGGTATTATCATTCAAGTTATTGACAGTGGTGAGAAGAGGATATAAGCTTTTTCCACCGGAACCATTTATAGCAGGAGGCATTGGGGCTAGAGCAATCCCATGAGAATTGGTATGAGTCGCAACAACAGGTGAATCTTGAGCACGAGAACTTTGATGATGATGATGTTGAAGATGACTATGATTATGGCGGGCATGATTATGGCGGGCATGATTATGACGACGATGTTGATTTTGTGATTGAAGTAATATTGGAGGTTGTGCTTGTCGATAATGATTCAGACGTGAAGAACCACGAGGAGGATGTGGAGGGGGATGAGGATGTGAATGAGGATTTGGGAATACTCCACCACCATTTACTGAGTGGTGATGATGACGATGAGGACGTGTTGAATTCGATGATGTTGGACCTGATGGTAGAACCGGAGTATTAAACCCAGAGGTTGAAACCATATGAGGTGATTGCATTATAAAATAGCGAATGGATCGGGGGAAAGATTAAGGGCAAATTAGTAAGGTCTAAGTGGTTAATAATGAATGAAACTTTGAGATCTCTCGAGATCTTCAACGAGGTTAAAGAAATAATTAATCAGTCAAAAAGCCTCTATTGTTGATGAGATTTAACCCAATTAATAGCACCAATAACAACAGTAAGCAATAATGGGAAATGGAAAAAACTATGGTATTTTAAGCGAGCCTAAAACCAAACCCAGTGTTCTATTTGTCGAGAGCCGGGGAAATAGGTGGCTTCTATGGAAGTTGGGATCAAATTAAAAAAAAAAGGGTGGAGTTTCAATTGAATTTCAGTCCGGATATTTTGTTGGTAGCGGTATTTAAAAATGCGAAAAAAATACAGAAACTCGTGTTTTCGCTGAGGAGTACGATACACGCACACAAGGCTAAAAAAAGAAGAATGGGGCGTTGAGGACAATAGGAATGGGATCGGATGGTTAGGGGGAGAGTAGGGGGATAAGTGAAGGATAGAGATAAGAGCAGAGGGTGAAAATATGAGGCAGAGGAAAGTAGGTATTTGACTGGGGGGAGGGGGTGGCCAGAGGAATAGTAGACAATTGGTGTAAGGCG
This sequence comes from Yamadazyma taylorii, assembly GCA_030583035.1. NCBI lineage: Eukaryota > Fungi > Ascomycota > Pichiomycetes > Serinales > Debaryomycetaceae > Yamadazyma > Yamadazyma taylorii. Next base: position 184,042 of record JAJMHJ010000012.1, on the reverse strand, counting down.
CCCAGGGTTCTGGCTTAATTAGCTGGAAATGCGAATTTTGGTGGAATTAGTCGCACCAATCGTGCGGCTAAAAAAAAAGTTCAACAGGGCTTCAACATTCTTTAAAAATATCATTTTTAGTTCAAACAAGAAAAAAAAATATTGTACAGAATTAAGGAATTGGAAACCCCAGGACCCTATGATCAAAAGGGTGCCCAACGGGAAGCTATGAGATCCTTTCTCTTTTGGGCCCTTATATCTCTCTACCATCAGCCCCCTCGTTGGACCCCACCCCCACCCACTCTTTACCATTTAAATCCAGGGTCTTTTTAGGCTGCGAATTTTTTTTTTAGTACATAATTATTACATAGCAAAGGTACAGAGCCTATAATTTACAAGAGCAATAAAACAAACAATAAGTTAATGTGAGCCCATCATCCAAATACTTGAAATCGAAATTATTGTTGAAAAAATCAAACGCTTGTTGAGGATCAATCAAGGAATAATTCAACATTAAAATCGATTTCCAGTTATCCTGAGTAATATTTGAGCCATCACTAAAGAATTCATCCCATTCTGATTTAATAAAAGAATCAGATTTATATAATGGATAGATAGAAGTTTCAGGAATCATATGAATTCCATGAATATAACTTTCATAATTTCCAAAGTATGTGGTATGATCAATTTTATTTTCAAAATAAATTCCACTCACTTTATTATAGATGAATTTTGAAGGCTCAATTTTATTATCATCAGAATAATAAAAATAATTATTTAAACCTTTAACCATAATTGATAAAATTAAATTACTTTTATTAATTAAGTCTTGGTTATTAGTCACCTGACCATACAATTTAATTCCATAATAACAATTATAATCTTCACTAGAACTTTCTTCATCTTTACCATCAGCTGATTCATATAATCCTTTAGCCCAACTATGGCCAAAATAGAAATCAAAGTGTCTCATAAATGGGAAATTCTGATCATTTGGATCAATTGTGAAAACATCCAGAATTAATAATTCAATCCAATCTTTGACTTGATGATAAAATTGATTATTATTAATTTCTGAATCCACTTTCAAAATTAGGGCTATAGCATGAATATGATAACCATAATGAAAATGATGATCATTATAATGGCCATTACCAAAATCACTACCACCAGTAGCACTACTAACTATTCCTTTAAAATTTATATCATAAAAAAGGGGATTTTGTTGATCATTATTAATAAATCTGGTATAACTTTTAACCAATTTATCAAATATAGTTTTGGTTAAATCAGAATTTTTCAACACATAATGCAGAATATATAATAAATAAGCATATTTCATAAATATTTTCCCACTATAATACATTGAAGAAATATTAGTTTCTGATTCAATATCATTATTCCCATCTTTTTGTGCTTGATTTAATAAAATAGTTTTAATATCAGCGGAAATATTTTCTTGATTAGGAAATGATCCATCAAAATCAGTAGGTAAATCCAGGGATACATTCATAATTAATTTACTAGTGATGCATCCTTGTAATGAACCTAAAGTACATGAATTTAATGAGAAACCTGTTTTAGCACCATTCAGATAATCATCAAAGGTTTGACACCAGTGAGGAGGGGCCATAATTAATGTTTTATCAAGTAAAGAAATATCAGTACCCGATAAATTATAATTTAATTGGTAATTATCATCATTCAAATCAATATCAACTGATGAGATATAATTACCAGCTACTTGATCATAATATTCAAAACTATCATCATAACATACTTGTAAAATTAAAGGACTATCAGTAATCATCTTATTAAACAAGATTTTTGACTGATCAAACTTAATAGAAAGATCTTGATTGATAAATAAGACCCATTTGGAATCATCTTGTAAAGTAATGATGAACTTTTTCAATTTAGAATTTTGACAGTCAACTCCAGAAACATCTTTAAATCCTTTATCAGATTTAATCAAAGGAATTAAATTATTATAGATTCCAGTCATAATCCCCATTCCTTGTACTAAAGGAAACACTAATTTCCCATTAGAAATAGCAGAAGTATTTAAACTATAATTTGCAGCTATATAAAATTTGGTAGCATCGGTCAAGGTAAAATCAGGCTTATTATTATCAAGATCTTGACTAGTTAAAATCACATCTTTTATTCCATTAGGATAAAAGAAATATTTAATTGGATCTGGTCCATATACTAAATCAGATGGGTTTGGATAATAAATATTACAGCTATTATCTTGAAAAGTCAATTTATAAGGGTTAATATAAATTGGTTGGTCATGTGAACCTAATAATAAGTTGGTATAGAAATTATTAGTTTGAACCGGTTGATTAGAATTATTGTTAGAGTTTACGCTCAAATAATTAGGCAATGGGGTTTCACCTGATTTAGCAGGGAATACAGAGGATGGGTCAATACTAGTGAAGGCACTAGTATGAGAAGGCATTAGCAATTGTTGTTTGTACTCTTTTTTTTTTTTTTTTTCTGTGTTTGTTTTTGCAACAATTGAGATTTGAGATTTTCGAGATTTTTGAGGTTTGACATTGAGGCTTTTAAGGAACTGCCCCAACTCTACTTTTTAGGAAGTGACTGGCACAATTAAGGTACACAGATCAGGTATAGCCAGGATTGGTGAAAAATTTAAGGTACCCGAAAAAAAGGGATATAAACCTGAAAGGGGACATTATGCACAACGGGCACTGAGCAGCGTAAGTATGAAGGAATGATACCATAGGTGTTACATTAAAGATGCCAGAAGCATATGGGCACCAGTATGGTGGTACCAGTATGGGTACCGTATAGTGGTACCAGAACCGGCACCACCACCACAAGCACATTGCAAACACACCACATTCATACCACAACCACTGGCCATAACTACATTGCAACTAAACATCTACGTTCACCATATGTAAATAGTAACTATCACACCAGCCATATCGATCACACCAGCCTTCACACCAGCCATATCCGTTCACGGTCCTGTTATTCCAACAATAGCCACAACTCTCACACACTCTCGCCCCCCATTAACCAATCCCTTAGGTGAATTGGTACCTTATTGTATGAGGCTCGTTTCAGGCACTGAAACTCGACCACAATAGAATCATTTTTCCTTGAGTAATACGACATTTTTTTATTGCTCTTAACTTTGAAGTGAACAACTCTACAATAGACATACTATTGTTTTGGTCCACTGTGTATTTTTGTTGTTTGTTAATATGTTCAGGGTAGTATAACTTCAAAGTAGTCTTATTCCTTAGAGCTACTCATGCTCTTTTGGATACCCATTCCTTTAACTATGTACCTATAAACATATCGTAATCCAGCTACACCGAATCGAAGGGATCAATGTCTTCAAGAACACTTTCTTTTTTTTACTCAAAATAATGAAAAAAAAAAAAAAAAAAGGGGTACAAGAAATCGAACTCGACAGACACAATAGGTATATGATACGCATAAAAAATATGAGAAGTCGCTGCCGTAATAAGTAATAGTAACAAACCCGTATAAGTAGTACATATAGTGATGGCATTGTCTCATTAAATCTAACCGAGTGGATGAAATTATCTCAATGTCACTAGAGCCATAAAAATTGTGGGTGAATCCAACTTAGCAGGAAGGCTTCATAACCATGGCACCTTTAGGTACCGAGGTTCTTCAATATGCAACTGATCAGATAACTATTGAATAATAAGACGTAGAACAAAGAATACGGTAAGGAAATAAGGTTATGGTTTTAACTAAAATGGTGGCCCGACAACCTAAAGACGCAATAACAATAGTAGTCATGGCTGAATGATAGCAATAGGAATTAAACTTCGTTGTGGTAGTAGAAATGACTTATAGAAGTAGCAGCTATAACCACCTGGAGTTTGCCGCAATTTGATTGACGTTTCTGTTGTGCCAATATTTTTTACCCTTTTCTCAAGTGAACACCGTCACTTGGAAATGCCAGCCGTGAAATCTAAAAATGTCACCCGGAGGCGTCATTTCTGGGTGTTTAATCATTAGTTAGTCAAAACTAAATATGATAATTCTCCGGGATTAGTCTAATCCCAGTTGATTGTTTGTTTGAGGTAATTCGTAAGCTTCTTCGTAATAGCCGTAATACTATTTTATATTTTTTCGTTGCTGCTGGACCAAATCTTAGTTCCAAAGATCTGCAGCAACAGAGCCTTACAGGTTTACGGATACGGGAAAATAATTAAAGTTGATGACCACGAGAATGGTACCGGGATCAATGCTAATATCAGCACTAGTAACATAAAAGGGCCTAGAATCTACCAGACACTGGTAACGATTTAGCATGTGTTCCTTCACACTGCAAACACTACCACTACCACCACCACTACCACCACCTACAAATTGATCTTCTGACTACTTTCAGAAATAATGCAACAATAACTTGCGTCTATGGCGACGCACCTTCGCACGACAAGCATGTTTCCGCCCCGATCGAGGGCCATATTTCAATATTAATAGCAACTTTAGGCAGCTTGTCGTAAATTGTAAAAACGACACAGGAAGACAGAACGACCGGGAAATAATTCCAACTACCGGCCCCATTCTTAATTCCAGCTCTGCACACAACCCAACCAATTTTAAGGTACCGTTTTGTTCCCCCTTGAAGAATACGACTATGGATACTTTGAAATCCGAGAAATATTCGTATCCGGGACATTATTACGGCCGGGTGAATCAGTACCCGAATCCTCAAACGGCTATTAAACTTGGTGTACATCAACTTGATTACGCATTACGATAAGCCTATCTCTTGAACTTGTCTAACTTATATTTGGTCGTCTTAATGTTATTCTTGATCTTCGTCTCAATCATGATTATTGTCCCAGTTCGTCAATACCACCATTCATCACCGCCATGCTCTCATAACGTCCTCTCCTCTTTTGCTTAACAAGGAACAGCCTCATTAATAACATGTATACGCAGGAATGTCAAAAGTCCAAAAAAAAAAAAAAAAAAAAATAAAAGACAATTAAAAAATAATATTATTAACAGAAAAAAAATGCAGCTCATCAGTGAGTTTACATAGCCTTAAGAGGTACTGCGCAGGAATATTATGCTAGAAAAAAATGTCTCCTTGGCAAACAATAGATTTCTATGTCCTTTTTGTCACTTAGTTGTCTCCGGCTCTGCTCATTCAAATAGACGGTTTGCAGTCTTTTTTTTTTTTTTTTTTTTTTTTCCTTGATTAGGGTCGATTTGTGGTTTGGAGGTCTCGATCCTGTCTGGTAAATTTGAATTATTTTTAACTGATTATTTGCCCATCTTTCAAACAGCAACTAAAGTTTTTCTATTTGATATTTTTTCTTTCTTACAAATCATCATTAGTTGAATTCTGTTAAACTAGTCAATTTTACTGACAACAAACTGTTACAGAATTTATAGTATCGACTAACATATACGTTCACGCTGTGTTTCTGACAGAGAAAGTGTGTATTTGCGAGTGTGTGAAAACAGAAAGAGAGACATTTGTCGTATTTCGTTTCAGGACATATATACTTCTTCATTATCCTGTCATATATATATGAGGTGAAACCTGAACCAATATCTGGCTTTTGAATAGTTCATGAGTTCCTTATCACCTCCTAATCAAGAGGAGACTGCCAATAGCCCTGGGGCTAGTCCTAATGGATCCACTGGATCCAATGGATCTAATGGATCTAATGGATCTAATAGTCCTAATGAAACTAGATATGATAATAATAATGATCGGTCATTTAGAAAAGCATTACAATCAGCATCAAATCCTCAACTACTGTTATCTAATAAAAAGAAGAACACCCGAAGAAAACATAGAAATAGTCACTTAGGTTGTGGGACCTGTAAGAAAAGAAGAATAAAATGTGATGAAAATTTACCTTCGTGTTTGAATTGTTTAAAGGGTAAATTACATTGTGCTTATTTAAATTTAGATCCAACTGCTAGAAATGCTTTAAGAATGGCTCAATATAATCAAAATCTAAGAAGTGATAAATATAGTGACGAGGATAGAGATAAAGATGATTCTAATAATGATGGCAGTCCTAATGGTACAGGCCCTGCTGCTACTGACCAACCTAATCAGCCAGTTCCTCCAATTCAAATTTCAGGCCCAAGTGTCTCAATAACAGACCCTAAAAATAATACTCCAACTGGTTCTGCTACTAACCCCACCACCGCTACAACCACCACTGCCAATACTACCAATACATCCATTCCTCCACCAATTCATGGCCTTCATGGTCCTTTACCTCACCCGCAATCAACTGGTACGAGCATGGCCGAGAATTCTCGCCCCACACTCCCTGCTACTACTTCCAGTGCTTCTACAACTACCAGTACTAATAGTGGATCAAGTAATCGATATAATTTATTAGTTCCTAATGGTCCTTCTTCATCCTCGGTATCTACATCTATTAATTCATCTCCAAATCTTACAGTAGCGACCGACAAAGCTTCTTCTTATAGTCCCAATTCAGCAGCAGTAACTCCAATCCCTCCTGCTTCTACTACTTCTTCCAATTCTTCTCCAAACGTTCCAATTAATTCATCCATCAGTGCTCCTGGGGCCACTACAGCTTATGCAAATCCTGATAACAATGGTACCAATGCCACTGTTGTTCCTTCTCCTTACGGTCCTTTGGTACAATTTCAAACTTATCCTGTAAGTAGTATGGTTTATTCAAATACTGGAGCTCCTGTTCAAGTTCAAACTGTTCCTCAAGTTGTTCAAGTGCCTTTACCTTTATTACAAAATCAGTTACAATTACAAGGACTCCAAATGTTACCTCAACATATTCAACAGTTGAATTTACATGGGACTCCAGTACCGATTGCTTTAAACCAACAACAGGTTGTGGCTGCCCAAACCCAAGCCCAAGCCCAAGCACAAGCACAAGTGGCTTCTCAGCAAAGTCATGTACCCTTTGGTGCCCAACCCCAATATAATGCCCAAATCCAAGCACAACTCCAAGCACAAGCACAAGCCGCACAAGTACAGGCGCAAGCACAAGCACAAGCACAAGCACAGGCCCAAGCGCAATCACAAGCGCAAGTTCAAATGCATGCACAAGCACAACATTCCAATCCTAACATCATGCCAATGTCAGCCAGACCACAAACCTTACCTACTCCTCAAGTACAGATTCAACCGTCATCGCATCCTATTAGTCCTGGTAATTCAATAAAACCTAAAGATTCTCACTCATCAGAAAATTCATCCAGTAGTACCACTCCTCAAATTCAACTACCTACAATCAATCGACCCATGAAATCTTTTGGACCTTCAGACCCTTCAAATCATGCTACTACTAGTAATCAGACAATTAATCCTGTTAATAATTTGCATAATAGATCGGCTAATAATTCACCTCCTACCCTACCTTCTATCAATAAAGAGGCCTTTACTTCTGGTAAGACTAGTGCTAACAATTCTCCTCCTTATTCTTATAGTAAACCCAATACTACGTCTAATGGGGCATCAAATCTTGATTCACCAGGATCATCTCATTCTGAAGGATTATCAAATAATGAATCTAATTCGCCTAATTCTGGATCTCGTTATGAGTCTCGTTCAGACTCAGCTACTAATTTACATTTGATTAAAAATATTAAATTGAAGTCTGAGTCTCCACCAGAGAATAATTCCGTCGATATTAAACTACCATCAATTAAAGTAGAGGATGAAGGAGGTCATGATAAAGTGCCATCTATTTCTAAATTACTTTCATAATTTCATACGAGTGTCACTTTATTGTTATTAGTTTTATTATTATTATTAATAATGGGTTTCTGTCGCTATGATTTGCATTCATGTTATGTATTATATTCTTGTAAGACTACTGTAAATTAACATTATTTTACTTTAAAGCACTATTAATATATGTCTATTTATTATTAATTTAAAATTTGAATTTTTTTTTTTTAAAAAAAATATCACTCGTATTTTCCAGGGGCTCCTCTGCAATATTATGCTTCACGTAAGGTACCAAAAAACGTTGTGTGATGGAGTCGCATTCTACACCACATGCCGTATCGCAGAAAACGAGACAAAATGTGCGCCAACACGCAGGCGAGCAAGTTGATCAGAGGTCAAGGTGATAATCTGGTAGAGTGAGGATGATAATTATGATGGGTTTTATATTAGTTTAGGTATTAATAGTGATCACGAAAATGTTCAATCAGTAGGGAGATTCAACAGATCAGTGGAATGTGTGGATAAGAATAGAAAAAAAAAAAAGAAGAGAGAGAATAAGAAATCGCTGACAGAATAGGCCATCTACACTAGCAATATCGTACTATCATTCCCCATATTGTCATTCCCCATATTGTCATTACTTACAAATACATCCACCACAATCAATACCAATTCCCCTTCCTCCTTCTACGCTTACTCCCTAAAACATTCCATGAATTTAATATGTATTACTGTAAAATTAACTTATTTATGACGTTGTTGTTGTTGCTGTTGTTCTTGCTGCAATTGTTTCTTTTTAATAATCTTTTTATCATCAATTTGTTCAACTTTAACTTCATTTAACCCTTTCTCTACCAATAATTTTTCAATAAATTCTTTTGCTTCATCACTTAAATCACCTTGCACTAAGATATCTTCATGATTTTCAGCATTCTTCACTATGGAACACCCAGTGGCAAATCTAGAACTTAATTGTTTAGACAATTTCTTTAATTCAATATCAAATACTTCTAGTCCACTTATGGAAATTATATGTTTACGTTTATTACGTTCGATACGTTTAATAGTAACTTTTGAGGCAAGTTTTTTCTTTAATTCTCTTTCAACTCTAGCTTCTTCTCGTTGTTGCATTTTCAATAAATCTTGGGATATCTTAGCTTCTTTCTCTAAACTTAAGGTGGATGTAGTGTTAGCTAATGCTTCATCACTATATAATGTATTAAATATACCTTCATGATTCTCTTGTAACCATTGCTTACATCTATTAAAACTCAATCCGAATTCACAATATTCTGGTGGGAACAGACAAATTCCACAATATAACACTTGTTTTGCTTCCATTATATGATTTTAATATATTGTTACTTGGTAATCTATAGGTCTTTATATATACACTTATAAAAAATCAATGAACAAAAAAGAATAAAAAGAACAAAAACCCTAAAAAAAAATTTCTGCTCATTTTCTAGTTTGGACATTTTTCGATCTCGGGAGAGGTCGCACTGTTCTCTTTCATAAAATATTCAAATTTCTATCACAATGAGAAACACTTCTAACAGGTCTAATAGACTCTAATTCAATACATTTGTTAAGGGCTTTATTTAATAAAACCTTATCATCAAATTTCTCATAAATAATTGAAAGATAATACCAAATTTCCACCGAATTATATCCCAAAGGCCAACATGACAAGAATGTTTCCAATAGATTTTTCACTCTTATTATTCCATTATTTAAATCTTTAGTAGATATAAATAAGGAATTTTCAGTATTATCATCAATTAAAAATAATTTACATAACCCCAATAAATTCTCTAAATAATCTTTTTTATTGAAATCCATGTCTTGTAATGCTTCTAATGATTTTTCAAATTCTTGTAATGATAAGAATTTTGATTGTTTAGAAGTTAAATAACCTAATGATATAAAAGTTTTAACATTTGGTTCATAAATATTTTCTGCTTCAATTATACATAATTCCAGTTCTTCATAATATCCAATTTTATAATATATCTTACTAGCAAATAACCATATATCTTGTAAAATCTTTTTTTCTTCATCATTAATACTATGAATTGGAGATGATGATGAAGCTATTGGAGCCAATCCTTTATTAGAAGCTTTAAGTTTACTAATTTGTTTAATATTTTCTTTGGCATTTTCTCGTTTATTACGATTATTAATTCCCTTTTTAGCAACTTTTGGATCAATTAATGAAGGTCTATGACTCCATTTATTATCAGTTAAATCATGTTTTGAATTGGTTTCATCAATAGGATTTTTAAGTTGTTCTTCATATCTAACATCAAACAATTCATAGTATAATATAAACACTTCTTTTAAATTTTCCATAATATGCATAACTCCATATAATCGTTCTAAAATTGCAAGTTGAGTCAACTTTAATTGTAAAATTTCATATTTAATATTTAAAGAAATTTTATGTTCATCATTTTTACACTTAATGATATAAATCCCAGCAATATTTAATCCATTATTAATGAATTTTTCCAGATCTTTAAGATTGGTAATTGAAGTATTTAATGCCAATAAATTCCAAGTTGAAAATGATTCAGGGAATTTCTTCAAGATAAATTTACAAAGTTTAATACTAGGAATCGTTTCATTTAAATATGATAACACCAAAGCATAATTAGTTAAATAATTGGCATTTCCCGTGGAATTAACAATTAAACTATTCTTATAATATGTTACCAATTTACGTTGATAATCTAAATTAATTTCTTGAGTAGGTGGAGATTTAAACATAAGACAATAATAGTATAAATATCCCATAGAATACCATCCATTACTGACTAACAGAATAAAATCACTTTTATCTGATAATAAGATATTTGTGTTATACTTATTGTATAAAAACGACAAGGGATTATCAGAATGGGTTTTAAAAGCATTACCTTCTTCTCTGTCATCATCATCATCACCATTATCGTCATAGCTTAAATGACAAATTGATTTGAGAATCTGTAAATAATGACTCAATTTATTAGAAAAATCAAATAATTGATCAATTACTTTTTTTCTAGAATTATATTTAAATTTACCAATTTTATTATCATTAATAGGATTGAATTTAGTTAAACAAATTGAATAAATTTCAATAGTGGAAAGGATATCATGAATTTCCCCATTATTAATTTCTTCATCTTTTTCCAAATATTGCACTAAAGTTTTAAAACAGGCTAAAGCTTCATCATATTGGTCTAATTCTAATAATGTTTTAATATAATTAATTAAAATGATTTTACTTTGATAAGTTTTTTCCATTAAACTAATAAAATTTTTTTTACTGGTTGATAAATTAATTAAATGTTTACCACGGGGTCCTAAACTTGAATATAAATTATCGATAAAATCATCGAATTCATTACGGGAGTCATCAGCATTAGGAAAATCAACTTTTAACTTCATTTGTTCATTAATTAATCCAGTTAAATATTTGGAATATTCTGATTTAAAATTCTTATCAATAATTTTATTAACATTAATACCAGGTTTGAAATTAATTAAATAGTTACAATATCTAATTAAAGAATTTTTGTTACTAGCAAATTTCAAACCAAGAACAGTTTGAAAAGTTAACTGATGTTCACCATTATTACTAATTGCCAAACTTAAGTATTTGAATAATATAGCTAACCAATAGTTACCAGCAACTTCGGTTTTAGAAAATGGGGTTTCTTTATAATATAAATATTCAATCCATAATTGATAACTCTTATGATGATTATCACCTAAAACCCCAATCAATACATTATATCGACAAATTAAATAATTTAAAAAATCATTTTGACCCTTTGTTAATTTATGAGAGTTATAATGATTGTTGTTAACAGTTATAGAATTTAAAGTCTCATGCATTAAATCTTGTTGAGAATTTAAATAGTACAAATGTCCTAATAATATAGCACAATATAATTTATCTTGATAATCCTTATTAATGTTATTATAATTACTAGCTACTGATTCAGCATAATTAATCAATTGAACTAATTTTTCATCAGTCGAACGACCAACGTTGGTGGTACCATGATATAAACTACTAGGCACTAATTCAGTTCCGTCAAAATCATTCTGAATAAGTAATTGTAATTGATAATCTATAAATACCAATTGTTTGAAAAAATCATGACTATCTTGATATTCTAGTACATTTTTAGGGAAACATCCTAAATTCAATGTCTTCAATACCTTGGAGTCAGCTAATTCAATGAACATTTCTAAATAACCAAATTCTTATTGTTGTTATAAATCTTTTGAAAATCCTCAACTATGATTTGACAGTTCGTTAACCTTCTTTTCACCTTTTACTGTCACCGTCACTGTCACCGTTACTATCACTTTGGTTGATGTTGACGAATACGTAATTCACGTTCACAATCGAATAGTGCACTTGTTGCCCGCTTCGCACCAAAACTTCGTGTGATATTTGGTCCAATAATTCATATGATAACGCGAAAGGGAAAAAAAAAAATACTGGTGAGCACTGACAAGTCTCTGACTCTTTTACAAGCAGTGACTCTTATATTAGATCTAAATCTAAACCTTTTTGTAAACCTTTGTTACTGGGGTCTAACACCTTTCGAAGATCTTATAGAGTCCCGGTAAATTAGCTATTTGGGTTATATCATTTTTTAGCTCATTGGTAGCTCGAAAATCTTGCCGTAAATTCGGAAACATTTGATTCTGTAAGAACTCATTCATCAGGTCTAATTGTTGGTTTTTATCTTGATCCAATTCAATTTTCTCTGGTAAATATAATAAAGATATTTGTCTCATGATACCTTCGAGACATCTCTTTTCATCTTCATAGTCTACCTTTGACCCAAGACGATAAATGAAATATGGAAGTTTATTAATACATGGTCTTAAATCTCTGATTATCATTGGTAAACTGGTAAGATACCATTCATCATTTATATGAGAAATTTTGATTTGAAAATATTCTTCAAACATTTCTTTCATTTGAACGATATTTGATATCACCGTTTGAATTTCTATGGGATTTTCATCATCTTGCAAAATATCCAATAGTTCCTTAAGCGATGGTGGATTAGATAATTCGATTTCTCCATAATTACAGAACTCACTTAATGCTACTTGGTAATAGAATTCATATAGCACCGCTCCATAATCACATAAATATAAATTGACGTCATGTTGAAAACAACAAAGTCGTTTAGCTAAATCAACTATCCCAATATAGGTACAATGGCTAAGAATATTTGTCAAATCTGAATTGATAGCCTGAGTAACTTGATCTTTTAACTCAATGATACTATCCAAGTCTACTTTAAGACGTTTCCTGTCAGTGTAAATGATACGACCATCTAATTGGCTCGAAGCATCAAATGAATCTTTTTGGGATTCGATCATGGTGGTTTTCATGGTACTGTTATTATCATCAACCATTGAAAATTCTTCTTCGATCTCAAGTTCTGGCTCTTCCTCTGGTTCAAGATAGGATTTATGAGTCTGATCCGTTTCAACTCGATTAAATTTCTTTAACTCTTGAAGACTGTGCCCAATAGCTTCATTATCATCTTTGACAGGATCAATGGTTTCTTCTTCTTGGAACAGGGACATTTCGTGGTCGTTTGATGCCTCGGGCAGTAGGGTTGTTTCTGGTAGATTGACAACAGTAATATCAGGTATTTCTTCTCCATGGTGTTCCTCTTCCTGGTCTTCCTCTTCTTGGTCGCCCTCTTCTTGGTGTTCCTCTTCCTGGTGTTCCTCTTCCTGGTCTTCATCTTCCTCGTCTTCGTCTTCCTGGTCTTTGATAGTGTCTCTTCGATCATCTTTACTTGCTTCTTCATCACGTTCTTCAATAAAAGTCAGGTGTTCTAAATTAACCATTGTTACATCCGGTCCACCATCTTCATTTTCTTTCTCATCTTCTGATAAAGACCCAGGGACTTTATCGGGTGTCTGGTCAGCCTTCAGCCCTGTCTGTTGAGATCCTTCATCACTCTTGAGTCTCTTATTATACAATAATTCATTCAATTTAGGTTGACTCGAATCAATTCTTACCATTTTATTTTCTTGTCTGTACTTTTTAACTTGTTGAGATCCGGAATCGTAATCATTATATTCTCTCTTATTGGAAGAATTCGATAAAAGCACCTGGGATTTGAAGGTCCTTGAATTGTCAACATTGGATAACAACTCGTGTATCTTTACACTGATTATTTCAACGATTTCATCTTCATTTAAAAACCTTACTTCTCTCTTAGTAGGATGAACATTAACATCTAATATTTGAGGGTTTAATTCTAAGCTTAAATAAACAAATGGCTGATATCCTTTTGGTAGAAAGAATTGATATACCGAATTGACCGCTCTTCTTAAAGGATCACAAGAAACCAATCGATGATTTATAAAAAAAATTGATTGTAATTTTTTTCTATAATTAAAATTACAATTGGTCAAAGCCCCTGTTACTTTAACAAGTCCATATTTCTGATAATATGATTCAGTATCAGAATTTTCATTAATTTGACCATTAATATCAACATTCATTAAAGCATTAGCACACTCAGATCCATAGACAATCCTTATTCTTTCCTTTAATGGCAAATTAGGCCTTGTTATTAATGCATGTTGACTATCACCATATTTCTTTAAACTAAACCCAACCCCATTAGTATTCACTGCATATTTCCCAATGACATCTAAAATCTTTAAATATTCCTCACTCTTATTTTTCATGGATTTTAATCTAGAAGGAATATTATAAAACAAATCTTCTACAGTGATTTGAGTCCCATCTTTCCCAGCTATTGGCTTGGGTTCTCCATCATTCCCTTTAAAGTTTGATCCTACTAATCTCCCATTTAAATAGAATGCTTTATAAGCAAGTGGAGGATCATTGGTTTTAGTTTTGGTTATCACTGATAATCTAGATATATGTGATATACTAGCAAGGGCTTCACCTCTAAACCCATAAGTGGCAATGGAATTCAAATCTTCAAATGTCAGAAGCTTAGACGTAGCGAATCTTTCACATAATAATGGTAAATCATCCTTATCGATTCCACTACCATTATCAGTGATTTGAAGTAATTTTAATCCACCATCTCTGACCAATATATCGATCATATTTGATTTAGCATCAATTGCATTCTCCAATAATTCCTTTAAAGCATTGGCGGGTTGGATAATGATTTCTCCTGCTGCTATTTTATTGACTACCGATTCATCTAGTTTTTGGATTTTGTTTCTCCGTTCCACATCTGTCATTTTTATCGTTGTATTCTACCACTATGGTGCTATAGTCTTATCACTGCATCAACTACGCGCGCGAGTATTTGAGCTATCGCGAGTGTGTGAGCTCTTCTGTTTTTGTCGCGATGTTGAATCAAATGTGACAGAAATCAGTACCACAATGACAACTGAGCTGATGATTAGGTCGAATGATTCATCATTTAATGAAGCCTCGAGAGACCAGGATGAACCTCAATCACAGAGACAAGTTGGTAGTCAGTCTCAACGAGGAGCAAAAAGAGTTAAGATGAGTAATAATGAGATTGTAAGTCAATATGAAACTTATAGAAAAAGGTTGAGACAAGAGGGACATTTAGCATATAAAGGTGAAGCTACTGCTAGTTTAGTTAAGAATTTAGAAGAATTACAACATATTTATTCCATAGTTCAAAAAAACTCGAGCCTTTCAGTCCATTTTTCTGATGCCCAAGCGTTAAATGATACTTCTAATTTTGCTGCTATTAATGCTAAAAATTTAAAAATGGATGATTTAGGGCTTTCATTAACTACTGATGATTTCTTATCAAAGGCAAAATCATACTTATTGAATTTGTCACAAAGTTCATTGGGTGAAGATGATGATGCTGATAATGAAGAGGGAGCAGGAATAAAACTCAAAATGAAGAAAGGTGAAATTAATCCTGAAAGAAGTGAGGTTTTTTCAGATGACGATGGTGATGGTGATGAAAATGATGATGATAATAATAATAATAATAATGACGATGATGATGATGATGATGATGATAATAGAAATTATTTATTCTATGAACAAAAATTCAACTCTTTTAGCTGGCTAAAATTGGGATTATTGTTTTTCAAGTCAAGCCATAAAGCCATTCCTATGGAATTTTTAAATGGTCCATTAGATACTGATAAGAAAATGACCACAAGAACCAGAACTATTGATGATACCAAAGGGTTAACCCTGTCTACGGCTCAACAAGTTCAAGCTACCGATATGGAAGTTGATACCCAAAATACTTCCAATTTAGTAAGATCTGTTTTTGCAACAGTACGACGAAAACAAGTAAATTCACCAACCCCAATCAATTTCTTCAAATTTTTCATAGATCCAGAGTCATTTTCTCAATCAGTAGAGAATCTATTCTTCACTAGTTTTTTAATCAGAGATGCAAGACTTGAGTTAACCATTAGTGATGATGGTATACCCATGATAAATAATGTTGATAATGAAAGAACTAGACAGATATTACATGATGATAAAGCATCAAAAGCAGCTACTACTCATCATATAGCTTCATTTGACTATGACACATGGAAATCCTTGATAGAAACTTTTAATATAACCGAATCATACCTCGGGCATAGATCTATTGAAGCTGATTCCTTTGATATTCCTGATGTAGATGTTGAAGAGGAATCTGAAGATGTATAATGTACATTTTGTATTCTATTTAATTAGTTTGTATAGTATTGTATGTATCATTGAATCGTTATTAACCTTTATAATCTATCCATCCATCAACATCTAATAACTCATTCATGGGCCATTTTCTTAATGGTAATATATTTAAATCTGACACTTTTCTTAAAGTTTCAAAGATCTCTATACCAGCTACTCCAATCATAATAGCATTATCAGTACATAAAGAAATATCTGGGAAATGAAATTTAAAGCATGAATCATTCATATTCTTATCTGATAAAACATTGGTTTTTAAGTCAGTTTGTAACATACTACGGAAAACCATATTGGATGCTACTCCACCAGAGAATATTAAATCTTTCACCCCGGCAAATTTCCCATCTCCTTTAATTCCATGCTTTATTAAAGAAACATTTACTCGATCAATCACGTGTTTGAATATCAATTGTTGAGTCTTATATGATATGAAGGCTCTTGTTGATTCATCTAATGGTGTTGTTTCTTTATATTTTTGAATGGTACTGAGGAATAAAGCAAATGTAAATTCAATATCTTCAGGGATTGCTTTATGATGTGGGCCTCTTAAAGGAAGTTTTAATTTGAATTTAAAGTCACTATCTCTGGTGTGAGTAGATATTTTATCAAATTCTGATCGGAGGGATGGTGGTATAGAATTTACATATTTTTCAAGTTCTTTACCTAATAAGTTACCCTTTATGCCCAACTCTCGAGCACATTTATCAAGAGAATCACCTACTGCTATATCACAAGTATCAATTATGATCTCATGATTAGTTAATGATTTCAGGAGTACCAACATGGTATGACCACCACTACACAAAAGACTTAGAAATGGATATTGTGGGGGTTTAAATGATGATTCGTTACTCTGTTCTGATGGCAATTTGGATGCTAGTATATGTCCAAGCATATGATGAACTCCTATAAATGGTTTATCCCATGCTATAGCTAATCCTTTAGCTAATTGTAAACTAGCTGATAATGATCCTACCATACCTGGTCCTCTAGTACAACAAATTAAATCTGGAGGTGATTGATATAATCCATTTTTATGGCAAAACTCTGCTACCATGTTACCTATTCGTTGCTGATGAAATTCATGAGCTTGGGTTGGAACTATCCCACCAGTTTTTTGTGAATTGAGAGTACTTTTTATATGATCTAAAACTTTAGGGCCTTCCTGTGGGGATGAGTCTGATTTTTCTAGTAAAGCTACACAAGAATCATCACAAGAGGATTCCAATGCTAGGACTTTATATCCTCTTCGTAGCTCCGAAAAGCATCTGCTTCTACGTCCCCGTACTTGTACACCTTTAAAACCTTTAAACATAAAGAGCGAGCTTTTAAGTTCGCAGCCTTTTTTTTTTTTAATTTTGTTTCCCAATGAGATTTGGTGAAGACCTTCAAGTTCGCACATGAGGACGGGCATCAGAAGCTTAAGGTTTTTTTTTTCATCTAACAAAAGAGAGAGGATTATTGTATCCAAGGGGTTAAATTTAATATCTTTATACCCCTTACAAATAACCTGACTTTTCTGTTTACTGCATTTTTATTTTTTCTTCACTGGTTCACAGAAATATAAAACTCTGGCGAGCCAGTTCCCAGTTTTATAGTCCCACAGATTCACAGTCCATAGGAATCAAAAGGAACCTTAAAACCATACGTGATTAGAAGACAAGCTGAACAAACCCCATTTCAACAACAAGAACATCCTATCACCCCATACAAAAGAAACTCTTAACCACGAAGTCCAATAACTTGTACCCACGAATTTATTTATTTATATGTCCGGGCTATATACCACACCGACGGTACCCTTAGGGTTTCCACCACACCATGAACCCTCCAACATTGAAGGAATAGCTGGATCTTCACTGAAAGACCCATCAGGAGCCAAGAACAATAGTTCATTGGACGATGATTTGGATTCTAAATCACCTATAATAAATTGTATGATAGCAGGAGGATTTGGAGGAATGGTTGGAGATTCATCTATGCATTCACTTGATACCGTTAAAACTAGACAACAAGGGTTTCTGCATAACAGTAAATATAAAAATATGATACCTGCTTATCGAACTATTCTTAAGGAAGAAGGGTTTTTTAGAGGTCTTTATGGAGGATATACCCCAGCCATCTTAGGATCATTACCATCAACAGCAGCATTTTTTGGAGTTTATGAATATACTAAACGAACATTTATCAATGATTATAATATAAACGAAACGTTTTCATATTTCATAGCAGGAGTACTAGGAGATTTAGCTTCAAGTATATTTTATGTTCCATCAGAAGTATTAAAAACTCGATTACAATTACAAGGGAAATATAACAATCCTTAT
Source organism: Yamadazyma taylorii (assembly GCA_030583035.1). NCBI lineage: Eukaryota > Fungi > Ascomycota > Pichiomycetes > Serinales > Debaryomycetaceae > Yamadazyma > Yamadazyma taylorii. Next base: position 165,312 of record JAJMHJ010000012.1, on the reverse strand, counting down.
ACTAAAGGAAGTGGTTATAATTATAAAGGACTATTTAATGCCATTTCTACTATTTATAAAGTTGAAGGACCAAACACGTTTATATTTGGGTATAAAGAAACATTATTTCGAGATTTACCATTTAGTGCATTACAATTTGCCTTTTATGAAAGATTTAGGCAATTAGCCATAATTTATGAAGGAACTGATGATTTAGCAATCTCATCTGAATTGTTAACTGGTGCCACTGCTGGTGGGTTAGCGGGTGTATTAACAACCCCATTAGATGTGATCAAAACTAGAATTCAAACTGCTACTGAAATTTCAAATTCTGGGGCTGTGAATTTATCAACCTTTAAAGCTTTAAGATCAATTTATAAACTGGATGGAATTGTAGGAATGTTTTATGGGGTAGGTCCAAGATTCATTTGGACTGGTATACAAAGTTCTATAATGTTATTGTTGTATCAAATGTCCTTGAAGGAAATTAATGCAACTCTTAATAATAAAGATCAAGTTGTATTTAAATGATGGTTGATGTGATTTCCTGTTAACTTGTAACATAGAATTCCAATCCTTGTAAATAGAGATACAAATAGAAATATATTCATTAGAGTTATGAAGGGGTAATGATAGGATAGTAATATTTCCTGGCTGAATGATAGACTGTAAAGGCTCAGTACTGTAGAAATGTCGTATTGGCTTTTTGTTCTGATAAAAATTATGTTGTTGAGGCTCACTCTCTTAGAGTAAGTCGAGTGAGCTCACTTGGGGAAAAAAAGAAAGTTCTCACCGGAAAAACTCTAAAAAAGATCGTGTCCGAGATAGTTTAGTGGCTAGAATTACCGTTTGTCGCATGGTAGACCGGGGTTCAATTCCCCGTCTCGGAGCTTCTTTTTTTGAGTTTTTTTTGGTGCTTTTTACTATATAAAACGATGAAATTCTGGACTGATGATTCCAGATCAAACAGAGAAACAGACAAACTAAAGCTCTATTAAAGAAGCTTGATACCTTACAGAGTCCAAAGGGATTTCAATAGAATCTATTAACATTATTACTAGTTTCATATATAAATTTTGCAGCCATTCTCATCAAAGGTGGTCTCATTATCCAAACGCAGCCATTCTTGTTCAACAAGAGTGTTCAACTTTTTTACAGACTTCATATCGGGCTCAGTACTCACCAGGTTTGGATGAACCTGTCCATGTGAGAAATCAATGATATTAAAGCCGGCTTTATTATATACCAAATTTCTTGATTTCAAGTCATTATGGTTGATCCCAATCTTCCCTAGCATTTTGATTTGTCTTTCCAATTCCTCAATGTCATGTTTCACCTGTTCAAAGCTTTTGATCTTTTCACTCTCAATGTATGAAACCATGATATATAATCCACAACTCCTTAGCTTTCCACTCACTTTGTAATGCAATATCCCATAATCGTACATGGTTGGAACCTTTACCGGGTATTTATCTTTATACTTCAAGATCCTTTCATAACAGGCTATTTCATCCAAGAATAAACCATATGCGTATTGATACATGTCATCGATCCCATAGAAATCGTTAAGTGAGTCCATCTCCAAGTCAGCTTTATGTGTCAACATATATCCTTCAAGTAGACGAAAGTCATAGACTTTCAAAACAACATCTTCATCTGGTTTAGGCCGGGTTTGCAACCTTTTGTTGAAATAGTCAGCAAATTGGTGATATTTGAATCGATATATTTGTGACATGTATAGCGGAGATTCTCGAATCACTTCTAATTGGGTCCCACTTTCAATTGTAACAATCTGGTTAAATTTCTCCAATTTTACATTCTTGTACTGAGTCTCCGAACACCTTTCTCGGATTATGTTTGAGCTAGCATTACTAATTTCACTTTGTACTTCCATCGTCCTTTCATCTGAAACCATCCTCAGTGCCAAAAACTCAACTTGCTGCTCCTGATGTTCTAATGCCATCTTCTTCATATTATACTCTTCTTCCAGATCGTTCTCCTTGTTCAAGGTATTGATGTAGTACTCATAAAACACAAGCGACGCAAATACTGCTTGTAAAGTGATCCCAGTATCATGTGTGGTGATTACTCTGTATTGTAAATGAACAATGACTTCATTTGGCTCCGGTGTTACTTCTCGATATCCGTTTCTATTATTAATGACTTCGTCTGGGTCTGGTGTTACTTCCCGAGATCCGTTTCTATTATTAAGCTTCAAGAAAATAGTATTCTCCAAATCGCTTAATAAACAATGTTCTTTTTTCTCTCTTATCATATATGATAAGACCTGTTTTATAATCGACTTCAAGCTCTCGTCCCTCTCATTGAGGGTTCTGTCATATCTGATAAATTTCTTCAAAGCCCCTGCTTTAAATTCAACAATCAGCATGACTTTGTCTTCCATTATTTGATCAGATCGCAACACCGCCATATCAGGATCATACACCAGCCTTGACGGTGAATCATACGACGGGCCAGTTGGATACCGAAATCCTTTGGTAATACTGTTTAGAAAATTCATACAAGGCATTGCTATACAAGAACAAAAAGCATATTGCCTGATCCATTCCCTAAAATTATCTCCACTAGCGGAAACAGAAAGGGGAGAAGTAACAGCCTTGTGCCTATTTTTCACAAATTCTTTATTGCTTTTGTTAGCATTATAAGATTTAACAAATTCCTTATCTAAAAGATCAAATTTTTCGTAAAAGTATTCATCATCAATCGGTGAAAGTACTGGCAAAGGGTCAATTAGGGATTTAATATAATTACTCTTAGAACCAGTAATGGGTGGTAGTTTATCGGGTTGTATGAAGTCCAATTTTAATGGGCAAGTGAAATAAAGTCGATGACTAAATTTGGTGATATCTGTTTGTCCTCTGTTGAGAAGTGTTTTTAAGTAATTAGATTTCTCATCTTCAAGTTCTTCTTGGGATAAAGCAGCTAATCTAGATGGAGAAAATGATCCATTCAGCATCACAAGTGAGTCAGATGTTGTAACCTGTGTTAACCATTCATTTTCACGTTCATCTTCAGGAACAGCATTCATAATATTTGACAGTGTAATTTTTTGATTCTGGAACATGACTTGAATTAGAGGGATTTTAGCCTTCCTTTATACTTGAAATCTCGATAGTTGCCAACTGAACCATAATCAGTAAAAAATTTGAGACAAATTTAAAATGTAAAGGTTGCAAAAGCTGCCAATTTTGAGGAATTTGATATGCATGCGTTTGCTTCAGAATGCTCCTTTGAGACCTCGATTGGGTAATTTCAATCAATATGTACAGTGTACCTTTCATGATGTGTGAGTTTTTTTTTCGGCTATCCTCTTAGTGTAGATTATCCCAGTAGTAAAAGGTGATGATATATATATGTATATAAATCTCGGGACCAGTAATTACAGTAAAGCCCACTAGCTTCTGTTTTATATGTACACCTGTGAGACAAATCACAAAAACCTAATTTTGCAGCCAATAGAGTATTTACATAATCAAAGATTAATAGTTGGTACAGGGTGGTATATGATCCAATTGACAATGGCGCAACACGTAAAGTATTGGATATGGGTGCTTACTAAGGTTTGCAAATAGTATACAAGCAATAGAAAGAGGTGTGCAAGTTGAAAAGTGGGGGCAAACGTAAACTACGACAATACATCTAGCGACGATTGTTCTCTCTGCTCATTCTATTCTCTCGTATGCTTCATCTTTAGGTACTGGATTAGTTTTGTTTCTTTTAAGATTATCATTTGGAATCCATGTTCAATATCTATGGGATTCTGGAGATACTAACTCGCGCATATTTAAGCCCTCACCAGACTATGAACCAGCTTCTAATGATTCATATGGATATCAAGACTGACAATCTGATCAAGGCCTACACGGGTAACATATATGATATAAACATCAATTCACTTGACGAAGAAGAAATAAATGCCATCAGACATGGTATAACTATAAACTCAAATTTTGCATGCTGGATTCTCGATTTGTTTAAAGATAATGATATCCACAACTTTTGTCAATTATGTGTTGCTAGATTTGTTTGTTGCAGTTATGTCAAAGATGACTTGATGCAGAAATATAAGCCATTATTTTTTATGAATAACATGGTCTTGCGAGTTAGAGTAGCAAAACAAATAATTAATAAATATGAATGGCTAAGATACAGTATAGTTATACCACTAGTAGTTGACGACGAAATTGAGCCATTACTCGAAGTACCAGAGTATAATGTGATATGGTATTGTTCGAAACTAAATAAATATTTATATGACAACCAGGTAAGCAAAGCTAAAGAACTTGGGTATCTTTATAAGTATTTTGACATTGAAAAAAATATTTATTATGAAACACCACTTAAGGTCGATTTGAAAGAGATTCCAGAGTTTGGAAAGGATCGTAGTGTTTTACATGCATTCAAATCAGAGAAAATTGAAGAAATCGTTAGTAAATTTCTTATTGACAATTATTAGTTTAAGGAATTGGCAATGTTATGAATGAAGTGGATAGAAGTCAAGTAGAGTCTAGTTTGAGTTATAGTCCTACAAAGACTAAAGAAGAAAGTGTTACTAACCTCTTATCAGGTAATTGTTCTTTGCTCGTATGATAGTTTAATCAAGCCCGTAGTGAGTATTACAATATATATGTAAGAAAAAAGCTGCTCTATGCTAATTACCATTAGTTTGAAATAGTAGTAATAACATTGAATGCATCAATATAATGAACCGTACACTATATGAGTCAACTCCACAATAGTGCGGCATAAGATCCAAAAAAATTACGAGATCCTAATTATTCATTGAAACAAAATGGAAAACGAAAGAGATATTCAAAAAAGCCAGCAAATCTAGCTGAATACCCTGATTTTAGTGGGAATCGCTGTTTTCTTCCCTGATCCATGCTTTTACGGACAACGAAGATGGTTTGGTTTATAGTATTTCAATTAACTATCTATACAACTAACCTTTTAATGATACTACTCTATAAAGCTTTAATTAAAATAAGAATATCACCAGGACCGATAATATCTCCTTCTTCTACAACAATATCCAATACTTCATAATTGATATCAGAAGGATCCATCTTCTCCTTGGACCCCATGTTATCTTGACCTACTTCTTCCTCTTCGTCATCAGAATCTTCATCCTCTTGAATAGCTCTTATTGGTATTTCCATTTTCATTGCTTCTAAAATTATCAATACGTCAATACCAGTAATCTTATCACCTTTTTTACAGTTAATTTTAAAAATATTGGCAGCCATTCCAGCAGTTACTTTAATAGTTGAAGGATCAGATAATGCATTCGTACCAGTTGATTTAGTTTGTTTACCAGCTTCTAATTCTTTCATCCAATTTTGTCTAGAAATTTCCTCTTCCTCCATTAATTTATCAATAGAAATTTGTTTCTGTCTATCAAGTTCAATAGTTTCTTGTTCAATACTATCTAAAAATTGCATATATTGTTGAAAATCTAATTCAACATCTTGAGTTTGAAGATCAAATTTCCCGGCAAGTAATTGATTATTCAAATCGGTTAATTCAGATTCACTAACTTCATAATATTCTACTTGATCAAAATTATTGAAAAACCATGGTCTACCATTAGTAGCTTTTAATCTACCAAATGTATTCCAAGTTAAATCCGGTAAAACCATAGCCCAAATCATATAACCACCAGGTGAATCAATTGAATAAATTGAATGAGCTACTGCTCCACTTCCAAATGCTCCTTTAGGAGTAAATGTTCTAGCAGGATTATATTTACTAGTTTTAAATCTGGTTCTTGGATCAAGATTTACTGATAATGTATTAGCACATAAAAATGATACAGCCGTAACCACTTGCCTTTGACCAATTACATTTGCTTTAAATTGTTCCATCAGATCAAGGTTATTGGCTCTCATAATATATTCAGCATTACTAGGTAAATAAGGAGCATAAGGTCTTTGAGAATGAATATATCTTTCAATACAATGAGTTAATGCACTATGGTCAAAACAGATTGGTAATTTATATAATTTACTTTTAATGGTTAATTGATTAGTAGGAGGAATGATTGATTCTAACTCAATAAGGGTATTGATTACTTCTTGTCTTGAAGCTTTATTAATATCAAATAATATTCCTACTGCTCCACTATTACATTCAGTTCTTATTAAACTTTTACTAAAGTTACTAGATTGATCATAATTTTCAATATTCATTTGTAATTGTCTTTGTCTACCATTATTAACTAAAGTAAATTTTTCAATTCCAAAGTCTAATACTAACATCCTTTCACCAGCTTGTCTAATAGTAAATTGAGGTAAATCTTTTGATGGGTTTCGATTATATAAAATTGTATCTTCTTGTTCTAACGATTCATAATTATCTAATTCATCTTTAAATTTAGGTAATGGTTTATGACCGTCTTCAGTTGTTATTTCTCTCAGGTTAATGGCTTGTTCTAATTCATTTAAAAAATCTTCTCTTAATTTATTTAATTTAATGGCATCTTCATAAGTAATTTGTTTAAATTGAATTTTACTTCCTACTTTAGCTTGTCCACTTTTCCACCATTCACTAGTTATGGGTACTGAAATACATACAAATCCGGATAATGTAGCTCCATCTACTCCAAATAACGACATAACACTACCAACTACACTAATACCACATGTTGGATATGGATATTCTAAGATATTAGATGGATGAGATCCACCATCTTTACCATCAGCTCTTGAAAATACATCTGCTTGACCATCTAATCTTGTACAACCTCTATTTGAATTTAAATTCACGGTATAAATGGTATCATAAAAAGTTTTAATTTTTTCTGGTGAACAAATATCAGGGGAATCATGAGGTCCTCCAAGACATTTAATAGTCCAAATATCATCATCTGATAATGATTCAATATTTGGAGTACAATCATCAGGTAATTGAAACCCAAATTTCACTTGTTCAATATTTGATGGTTGTTTAATTATTCCTAGACAATCACCTGTCATTATAGTTCTACCTTGATGACCTCCTAAATTAAGAGTTGGGGTACAAGCTTTTGATTCTAAATATTCAGCTACATCTGGTAATCCTCCTTTAATTGCCAAATATCCTCTAGCTCCTTGTCCTATTCCATCTCCTATTTTAACTATTGAACCAGCAGGGATTTCAATAGCTGTAAACATTGGAACTTTTTTCCCATTGACTTTAAATTTAAATTTTCCTCCAGTTAATGCTATAATTGCCGGAGCATGAAATTTAATGGTTGGTCCTTTCATAGAAATTTCAATAGCTTCCATATTTCTATCATTACCAACAATTAAATTAGCATATTGAAAATATAATGGATCAACTGGTCCTGAAAGGGGAATCCCAGCACTATAGTTTACTCTACCTGGTAAATCTTGAATAGTTGTATAAGAACCAGCCAGAATAAATTCAATTAATGTAGGATCAAATTTAAAAGTAGTATTTAAAAATGAGGTTAAAGTATTCCCTGATTGATAATCATTAGACTTTAAAATTTCCAGTAAATAATCAACATTAGTAGTAGGTCCATAAATTTTTGTATGAGTTAATACTTGAATCATTGCCTTTGTAGCATAATCTCTATCAGGACCCCAAACCATAATTTTAGCCAATAAAGGATCAAAATATGGCGATACTTTTGATCCAGTAGTAACCCAATGATCAATCCTTAATTTACAAGGATCAATTCCAATGGTTTCCGGATATTCTACTAAATGAAGAATCCCTGGTGATGGTTGGAAATTCTTAACAGGATTTTCTGCATAAACTCTAACTTCAATAGCATGACCATTTGGGATAGCGATACCATTGGAATCAATGTTATAATCCCCTTGATCTTTTAAAATATCAATAGGAATCCCCACCTCACCTCTAGATTCATATTCAGCTTGTAGTAACATTAATTTCATTAAATCAATATTATAAATTAATTCACTAATTCCATGTTCTACTTGTAAACGAGTATTCATTTCTAAGAAATAAAAGCTCCCAGTATGATCATCAACTAAAAATTCAACGGTACCAGCAGATTTATAGTTTATTGAAGAAGCCAATTCAATGGCACATTTAGTTAATTGTTGTCTTAATGAAATATTATTATAAGTTGGTAACAGAATAAATGGACTTGGTGCTTCTTCAATAACTTTTTGATGTCTTCTTTGAATTGAACATTCTCTTTCACCAAACCCAATTACATCTCCTTTACCATTACCAAATATTTGAACTTCAATATGTCTACCAGCTTCAATATATTTTTCCAAGAAAACTCCATTATTTTTAAATAATGTATTTCCTCTTGAAATTACTTCTTGTAACGAGTCAATTAATTCATTTTGATTATAAGCAACCTTTAATCCCATACCTCCTCCTCCTGCAGTAGATTTAATCATGATTGGATATCCAATTGATTCTGAGGCTTTGATAGCTTCTTCGGGATTATTAATTAAATCAGTACCTGGAACAATAGGAACATTATTTTTAGTAGCTAAAGTTCTAGCACTATGTTTTAATCCAAAAGTTTCTACTGAATCAACTGAGGGCCCAGCAAATATAATTCCATGTTTTTCTAATGCTTGTGCAAATAAACTATTTTCTGAAAGAAATCCATATCCTGGTACCACTACATCAGCTTTATGAATAACTGCAATATTAACAATTTCTTCGATATTGATATACGCATTGGCTCCAGTTCCCGGTAATAAATATGATTCATCACTTAATGATACATGCATGGCATCAGAGTCTTCAACTGAAAAAACCCCAATGGTGCTTAATCCATTTTCTTTACAACTTTTAATGATTCTACAAGCAATTTCTCCTCTATTAGCAACTAGGACTTTCTTAATATTAGTGAACATTGACATAATGACTATCCCTAAACAAATTTTTGTTTTTTGTTTTTTTTTTCTGTTGATAAAGAAATCAGCTAGGTTATTAACAAGATGTTTAATGATCCCTCCACACAATTACTTTTTGGTGTTTTAAAAATTCGTATCGGATGTCGGGTGTACCCAATCGGGCATTTATCTATGGAGCCCAACCTGGTCTTACTACATTGGAAACTCACTCACAACTTGATTGATAAGCGGAAAATTAGTTTACTTGATAGGAAGCCTATTACTCTTTTTGTATTGCCGCTATCACTTTTACTAATATGATTATTGTTTAGGACATTCATAGGGGTAAGTACTATTCTTGGTCTTATCGCAAAGGCGCAAATCTATTCCGCTGCTGCATTTAGTGCAACTAAACTGAAATCGTTATCGGTATTGGTTGCGAACACTTATCCAAAGTAACATTCAATCTATTTCGATATTTAATCAAAAACCCCCATGTTCAAGAGAATCATTCCATTAAATTAATTAATTAATTACAAACTAACAATTATAATATGAGTGAAGAGTATATTAAAGATGCAAAAGCCCCAACACCAGCTTACTTAGAAGGGGATGCCAAAGATAACAAAGATTTATTACCTAAATATGAAATTAACTGTGATATGGGAGAAGCTTATGGACCATGGAAAATGGGGCCTGATGATGAATTAATGCCTTTGATTGATAGAGCTAATATTGCTTGTGGAGGACATGCTGGAGATCCTGCTACTATGAGGAAAACCATTGCCTTAGCTAAAAAGCATGGAGTTGCCATTGGTGCTCATCCTGGATTACCTGATAAAGAAGGATTTGGAAGAAGACCATGGAGTATCTCCCCTGAAGATATCTACAATTTAGTTATGTATCAAGTTGGTGCTTTAAAAGCATTTTTAGATGCTGAAGGAGTCCCATTGGCTCATATTAAACCTCATGGAGAATTATATTTTTATATTGAAAAAGATCAAGAAGTAAGAAAAGCGGTTATTAAAGCAGCAAAAGTATTCAATGTACCATTAGTGGCTGCTAAAAGTTCCTCATATTTGACTACTATTAAAGAAGGGGATCATCAATTGATTCAAGAGGTATATCCAGATTTAAATTATAATCCTACTGGTGATTTATGTAGAATTAAAGCCGGTCCAAAGTCTCTTAGAACTCCTCAGAAAATTCATGATTGTATATTAAGAGCTGGTTTAACTGACCAAATTTTAAATATTGAAGAGTCATTAATGAATTTAAATTTCTCTGGTAGTCCAATTAGTTTCTGTTTACATAGTGATATGCCTACTGCGTTAGACAATGCTAAAATGGCTAGAGCTGCTATAGATAAACTTAATGATCATTATAAGTTAAAGTAAATATCTCTCTCAAATATACACACTTACTAAACTTTGTCTCTTTCCTGTTTGAAGAGGCTGTTTCGTGTTTTTCCGCTAACTTCCATTATCGGAAAGTACAAGAACAATGATAGGTATTGAATGATAGCATCGTTCCGAAATCCTATCTTAGCGGAAATCCATTATCGGAAAGGTGAGACAATAGCTGAAAGTAATTATTAGTAAAGTTTATATATCTTATCGGCCCTTTGCCTTATTCCATTGGTTAATGGGATTGGTTTGATTTGTATTTTGTTATCAGTTAAACATGTACAGCGACAATCATTAATATGTTCATCAACGTTATCAATTATGCTCGCCCATCAAACTCTCAGTGCATGATTGTTGCAAAAGTTGCATAACCCGCTAAAATAATTTCATCCTTATCAGTTATCTCAAGAATGGGCGGTGTGATTGAAACAGATATTTGCCTTAAATTTAAATGATCTAAACATGTATACACTCACTCAAGTACACACACACATATATATATATATATATAAAGTCATATGATCCAAAGTGGAAAACAACAACTATCACTATTACAAAAACAAAACAAAAATGTCAGCAGTAGATGGTAGGGTTTTTGACCAAAGTGTTGGTTATGGGATGATTGTAGGAGTAGGGTTCGCCTTTGCCTTTCTTATGGTAGGTGTAACTAAAATCTTGAGTAAATACTTTAATGAAAACCAAGACTCAGAAATGTTGATTACAGCCAATCGTAGTATTAAAATTGGTTTAGTGGCTTCAGCAGTATTTTCAAGTTGGACAATTGGTTCAACATTAATTTTATCGGTTACTACTACTTATACTATTGGAACCTCAGCCTCATATTATTATGGAGCTGGAGCTTGTGTACAAATTATACTTTTTGCAATATTAGCTATGAGGCTAAAATTAAAAGCCCCAAATGCACATTCTTATCTTGAATTAGTGGCTATTAGATATGGACCAAGTACTCATATAGTGGGGATTTGTTATTCACTTATTCAAATGGTTTGTTATACTACCAACTTATTGATTAATGGTAGTTCAATTTTTGAAACTATTACTGGAGTTAATAGAGATGCTGCTACGGTATTATTTCCTATTGGGGTGATTATTTATACATTACTAGGAGGTATTAAAGCTACATTTTTAACTGATTGGACTCATACAATTATTATCTATGTGATTTTATTAACATTTATGTTTAATTGCTTTACTACCAATGAATCAATTGGATCTCCTGGGAAGATGTGGGAACTTTTAGTTGAAGCTAGTGAAAGAAGACCTATAGCTGGTAATGCTGAAGGATCTTTATTAACTTTTAGTTCAGTTCAAGGAGGGTTATTTCTTTTAGTTCTTGTTGGAGCTGGGTTTGCAGCTTCTGTTGATCCACAACTTTTCCAAAAAGCTATTGCTGCTGATGCTAAATCCTTAACTTGGGGTTATATTCTTGGTGGTTTATCATGGTTTACTTTGCCATTTTGTCTTGCTACTACCTTAGGTAATGCAGCATCTGCTTTAGAAACATCTTCAGTGTTTCCAACTTATCCAAATTTAATGTCAGCTGAACAAGTTGGGGCAGGACTTACTATGCCATTTGCAGCAGAAGCATTGATGGGAAGAAGTGGAGTAGCAATGGTTTTAGTGATGGTTTTCATGGCAGTCACTGCTGCGTTTTCTTCTGAAACTATTGCTTTAAGTGCTTTAGTAGTTCATGATATCTATAAACGTTATATTAATCCTCGTGCTACTGGTAGGAGATTAATTTTTATAGCTGATACTTCTGTTATTGTGTTTGGTATTATTTGTGTAGGGTTAGGTATTGGTTTAGCCCATGCTGGATTTGAAGTTTCATTTATTACTACTGCTTCTGGGATTATTGTTAATGTTAATGTTGTAGCCATTATATTTACCTTGTATTGGAAAAAAATGTCCCCATTTGCTTATATTGGTGGTACCATTGGTTCTACTCTTATTGCTTTTGCTGTTTGGTTTGGTTACACGGTATCACAATCTGGTTATGTTAGTTTGGCTACTCTTTCAACAAATGAAGCATTAGCTGCTGGTAATACGGTGGCTGTTGGATGCCCATTAGTTTTAATGCCTATATTAGTATTCATTAAACCTTCAAATTTTAATTTTGATGATTGGCTTGATATTAAACAAGATGATAATGCTGATTATAATGAAGCTCATGGTATTAAAAATGTTTTGAGTAGAGATGAAGCTACTAAATTAGTATTAGAAGAAAGAATGAGAAATGATAAAGATTTAAGAAAACATACAAAGATTGGTTACTTTTTTGCTTGTCTTTTCATTGCTTTCTTTTTAATTCTTTTCCCAATGCCTTTATATGGTACTAAATATGTGTTCGGTAAATCATTTTTTAGAGGTTATGTGGTTGTTATGTTTATTTGGGCATTTTTGGGAGCTTGGATCATTATACTTTTACCTATATGGGATGCTAGAAATGCTGTGGTTAAATTATATAGAATTATTTTTCTTAATAAGAAAGAAGAACGTCCAGCTGGTGATATTTATTTTGTTAAATCATTGGAAGCAAGTGACGAACCTGAAACACATAAAGAAGGATATACTGTTGTTGAAGAGAAATTATAATTTTATAAACTGTTAAAGAATATATAATGAACAAATATTATGATAAATTCTGGCGATTCATTACTACTGCGTGTAAGCCCTTGTATTATATTAACATCCAACAAGCGGGCCTGTGGCCCAGTGGTCAAATAGGCGCATTTGGTTTAGTGGCAAAATCCAACTTTGCCATAGTTGGGCCCCCGGTTCGATTCCGGGAATGCGCATATCTTTTTTGCCCTTTTTTTGGAACGTTTAGGGTATATATTACCTATATAAATCATTTGTTTGCAACTATTTAATGATATTTCAATAATCAGTAGTACATGTTTGGGTGCGTAATATTATGCGCACATTGGCAGAAATCCAACTCTGCCATAGTTGGGCCCCTGGCTCGATTCCGGGAATGCGCATTCCTTTTTTGTTGCCCTTTTTTTTGGAATATTAACAGTAGACATTACTATTGATTCAATGACCAGTATGAATAGTATTAGTATTTAGTGGTTCTATGTGGATGTGAATGACATCCGAGAGACATGAAGTTGCTACTGGTATTTTTTTTGGTGAATTTGGACCTGTTAATTTAGCCAATAAATGGCTGCAAAAAACAGAAATTTATCAAATATAGTAAATCTTTATAGTGTAAGCTGTCTTCTGTAGTGTTTGGTTTGGCTTACAAATGCAAATACTTTGAATTTATATGTTAAAGCTCTGTTGAAATATTTCATTATTAAGTTTAATCAAAGTCATTCCTTTCAGTAGAGAGAATAATATTAATACTCGCAAATTTTACAGTAAAGACGTTAAAATAGAAAAAGTAGTACATTTACAGTTTTATGGATAAACACCAGTAAAAGCCTAAAAGTCACCAAAGCTTCAGGATCATAATCTATAGGCTCAGTGATTAATATAGTCAAATCAGATCCAAATAATGCAGTTACTATGCTTAGAAATAACAAGTCATAAATTTAAAGATTCACTGGTAATAGCATAGAATGATGATCGCGAGAAGGTTGAAATCAAAATCCTTTGATGAGATGAGCAAAAAGATTGCGAACATTAATTCTGGAAATACAGACAACCTAACCCCAGTTATAGTTAAACCATTCAAACCTCCTTAATGACGCTGACTCAAGAACAAGACTTGGTTATATTCAAAGATAATAATGTCATTTCTGACAAAGTATTGACGTCCCAAAATTCATACTTCTCAATCATATCTTATAGTGAAGGAACTCAACCTACTTGGTTAGTAAATTCATTAATTGAAAATGCCATGGTTGGAACTGCCAGTCAAGTCAATAAAGATTTGAATAGAAAGGTATCCAAAAGAGCTCAAACTACATTTATATCATTCACAAACCCATCAGAGTTTTATATCAGAGGGTGCAAGAAATATGGACTTGAATTATCAAGAGATCCAAATTTCCAATATATTGATTGTTTTAGTGAATTATTTACTAATCAAATAACCAATCCTAATGATTCATTATCGGATATAAAACGGTTATTTGAGAAGATAATAACTGATATTCAACAAAAAAATAAACCTAACCAAGTTGTTTTTCTTGAAAACCCCGAAATTTTATTATCAGCTACCAATATATCTAGTACAGAATTATCAAATTTGATAGTAAATCTTAATAGACAATGTCGTATTTTATATGTGATAACCAACCAAGCGTCACCACAATTAGTTAGTCTATCAAATAATGATAGTAATGATCCAAGTTATAAACACACAGACTTCATGGTCAAACTTCATCACCGGTCTCATTTAAATATTCATTTAGAACCTTTAACTACTGGTAGAGCTAAAGATATTACTGGGATTATGACAGTATCTAAAGGATCTTTACCATTTGAACAAGGAATAGCTGTTGATGAAAAAACTTTTACTTATAATGTTTCTAAAGAGTCAAATATTAAATTATTTTTTAGATGAGCCATCTATTTATCTACATACATACATACACACACATACATACGTACATACGTACATACGTACATACGTACACACATATATATTCCTGACATTAAAACTTTTTTCTATGAATATTATACAAATCATCCAAAGTAAATTCAATTGAACATCTAACCCATAATAAGGGAAACAATGGCCATACAGATCTTTCTCCTACTAATACCCAATATGGGATATTTTCCATGGTTTTATGAACATCAAACACTCTTCCAAAATCTTTTACTAAATATCTTAATTCTGGGACTATAGTAATTTCCCTAATACTTGACAATGATTGAGGATGTGAAGGTTTTTCATCGATAAAAAATCGTTTAAGAGTATCAGGTAAAATTCCCAATTTTTCCATTAATTCAAGTCGATGTTGTAATTCCATTCCTAAAAGATTTTTAAAACTTCTAAAAAGAGTAAACCCAGAATCTTTAACATACGCTTCATTGGATTTAAAAACAAATGAATCAGATGATTGAGTTCCATCATTAGAATCATCATCATATTTTTTAGGTAATTTATGATATTTAGTTCTTCCATAACCACTATTATGTTTTAAATCATTCGATATTAATGGAGCTAAATATGGTCTTGCCAAACTTGTTATAAAATGATTTACATTAAATAATTCAGTTAATCTGGTATAAGCCGTCTTGCCATTAACATTAAAATTAGAATCTAGGTATGATTCATTTGAAGATTCTTTAGATTTGGATTCATGAGGAGAAAAATATCTTCTTGAATAACTTACATCTTGAGGCTTAAGAAATTTAACATCAAGATCAGGAGTTTGTGGTACAATATTATTATTAAAATCTTTAACATATAATTTAACATCATCAGAAAGTACACCAGTACCAATTGATGCATATATGGCAGTCCAGATAATTACATTTGGAGAAGTGATATAATTTAAAAGTGAAGGAATTGAATTATCAGTTGGATGAATAGCAATATTTAATACTTTTTCGGTCTTTAAATATGCTTCTTCAAAAGTTAAATCTCCTATAGTATCACGAACAAATTTTAAAAAGATTAAGATATCTTGAGAATAACCTTTTTTAACCACATTTTCAATAACATTCCCATATCTTTCATCTACATCATGATTTAATCGATCAATATCTCCCATCTCATCAGCAATAGAAATCAATATAGGTATTAATTCATCATCAGTTAAACAACAAACAAGTGAAGCTACTGCGGCCCCAACAGCACTACCACCAAATATCCTTGGTAATAATCCTTTGAAGTATAAAGCTTTAACTACTCCTAAATGACATAAGCCAAACAATGACCCTCCTTGAAGAATTAATGCAGTAGATCCAAATGATTGTCTAGCATCATGGAAAAAATCCAAGGTTAATTGTTTACTATTCATAATATATTCAGTATTATTGGAATGTTCTCCATTCAAATTAATTGAATCATTCAAATAATTTAAACAATTTAAAATCTCCGTTATATATTCTTCAATTTTAAATTTGGTCCCCATATATGATTTCATATAAAGTTTCTTTTGGGCTATTCCTCCAAAATTTCGTATTAATCCTCCTCTTAATAATGACATAATCAAGGGTGAATCATTATTAAACCTAGCCTGTCTTAATAATTTAGTTCTTTCATCAATCAATATATAATCATAATGTTTAGATATTAAATTTTGTCTCCATAAATCTATATTTGTTAAACTATCAATCTCTGTGACCACTTTTTTCCATTCGTTATAACTTTGGATATTATTAAGTTGTTTCAATAGTTCTTTTAATGGATTTTTCCGATAATAAATCTGATAGATCTTTTTGGTCCAAAAGAAAAAGATATCAAGTAAGAAGTCCACAAGTACCCAAATGAATGATGGGGTATGATTGACAGTGAAGGTCACTAACGGAAGGAGGTATGTTTGACTCAAATCTCTAATCATTGATTCATAATTCGTTTATTAAAATTGGGTAATGAATGGAGTATAAGTAGTTACTACAGTAGGGTTGGTTAATTTAACTGGTAAAAGAAGTTAATTATATTAGCAGTAATTTAGTGCTACAAAATGGCTGCGGTTGCAGTTGCGAGTGCGGTCGCTGGTGTGCATGTGAGAGTTTGCATCCAATCTGTCTGATAAGAAATTAAATATTTATTGTATATGAAATTATAATTAATATATACTGAATATTCGTTGAAATCATATTGTCATCAATATTTGATGAATAGATTCTCTTCAACTATTAGACCTCATTAATTTCTTACCACGACTAAAGAATTTTTTCCCTAAATTAGATGCATGTAGTCCACTAGTTTCTACTTTATCTTTAACACTAGAGACTCTACTTCTTATAGACGTATGTCTTCTTAAATCATTATGAGTAGCATTTTGATAAGCTTCAGATGCAATTCTTCCAATATGGATATTTGAAGAATTATTTGATTTAGTCAATGTTTCACTTAACCAAGTTTGTAATCCAGTATCATAAGCAATTTCTTTTTCAAGAGCATCTCTTAATAAATTAATTCTATCTGTTGGTTGAGATGGTTTCATTATAGTTTTCCAATTAGATACTGGATAAGCATTAGGTGGGAATGTTTTTCTCGTTCCTTGGGTAATTCCAGTTCCTTGAGTAAATGTTGATACATTACTATTAACTCTTTTATGATCCGAATTGTTATTATCACTATTTTCAAGAGTAGGGGTATTTGAAATTGAAACACTTGGAACTATTGAGGATGATTCATTCAAGGTCGAATCTCCTCTTGTCATACTAACGGACTTCCCATCATCTGATATGGGTGGTAATAAACTAGTATATCTTTGTTGACGATTTGAATCTTTTGAAATACTTTCTTTAGAACTTAATTCTTCTTGGAAAAATCCTTTATCATAGCCATGTTGATTTAGTATGGAATCATCAGTTGTATTTGATTCAGAAATTCCTAATCCCTGAGTTTTACTATCATTCTTACTTTGACTTTGACTATGACTTTCACTTCCACTCTTACTTTGATCCGCACTACTGAATGTATCATCTTTATCAAGATCATTATCAGCAGGATCTTCATGAATACTAGGCAATGGAACATCAACGGTTTCAGGTATTGAAACTGAACTAACAAATGACATATTATCCGAATTGGAAATATTTCTAGGCTTAGTAAACCGTTGATATCCATTAGTCGATTCATTATCAAGACTAAAATTAAAATTGGAGTCATTATCATTATCATTAATGAATTGATCTCTGAAATTGTTAGTATTTGGTTTCCATCCTCCCATAGAAATTGTATTAGTACTCATAGTAGAATCCCGTCTTGTAATTTCTCGATCAAATGCTGGTGCATGTGGCTCAGAAAAATCAGTTCTTTGATCAAATGAATGTTTACCAGTTGATAATGAGCCAGTTGAGGCCACTGGGTGTAATTCAGGAATATTACTTTCATTATTATTAATATTCAAACTATTATCACCATTAAACCTTGGTGGTTTATATTCTTCCGGTTCATTTTCATCACCCAGACTAAGATTTTCGTATATATCATTATTATTTTTATCATTAGTGGGTTGATCCATTTTTTCAGAACCATTAGAAGAAGTTGTATCACTATCATTATCGTCATTATTTTCTTTAATTTCCTGGGTGTGATCACTACCTTTATCACTACCTCTATCACTCATATATGCATCAACAGCATCTCCAAAGTTACTATAACTTGGAGATACAACACTTTCAGGAAGAGGTTTCCTAATAGAAGAATTTCGACTAGCAGAATTTGGAGAATTAGAATGTAATTCTTTTCCAGAAAAATTAAGTGGAGTTGGAGGTTTCCTGATAGATGGTTTATGACCACTTAATTCATTAACATACCTTTCATGATATGACTTTTCATCTGCCGTTGAAAGTGGAGCAATAGGAGTTACTGGTTTATCTTCAGTATCATCATAATCATAATAATCATAATTATTTTCAAAGTCAGGTAAAGATATATTGTGAATTGAATCCATTTTTGGCAACCCTTCTTCTTTAAATGAGGCGCTTTGAAGATCATTTATCAAAGAATCTAAAGCATCTGATTTATTGTGACCATGATTACGATAATCAGCATCAGCATCATCATCATCATCATCATCATCATCATTATCACTGCTGCTATCATCAATAGCATTAGAATTCCGGTCAGGATGAGTTTGTTTTTCATAATAAGGTATAGGATCGTCATCATTATCGGAATCGTCAGAAGTATCATATCGTTTGTTGTCAATTGACAATACTAAATTCTCATGTCCATCTTGTTGGATACCTTTAGATTTTATAGATTCAGATTCAGTATCAGAATTATTGTCTTGATTATTTGCATGTTCTGGTTTAGGTGTGTCTTCTTTATCATCAGGATATTCTTCTATAATATCATTATATCCATACAGACCAGCCTTATTATGAGATTGAACGTGTGATGGAGGATTAGCTACCCTTATAGTGGTTGGTTCATTCTGTATTGAATCATCAGATTGGAAACTTTGTTCAGAAGATGGAGTTTCAACATTATAAGTAGGAGTTGGAGGTTCAAGTACTCCTTTAGAATTATCTTCAAGGTTTGTAACTAACGTTTGAGGTTTAACTTCTCCTTTATCATCATGTAAATTTACTTTGTCATCAGGGTCCAAATTGGAGTCATTGTCAGAGCCTTGATCTTGTAAGTTATCAATAGATAATACTAATTTACTATCATGAGATTTTGTTGGGCTTTCTTGGTCTTGTCCTTGTCCTGGTTGTTCGTGTTTGTGTTCGTGTTCGTGTTCATGATCATGCTGGTGCACATGCTGATCCTCTTGACGTTGATGTTGTTGATGATGTTGAGATTGTTTATCACTAGGAAGGACAAACCGTTCTGGAGGGACGTTGTTAAGTTCTGGACTCCTTATAGGTTCTTCATCAGCTTCATTAACATTCGAATCATCAGACATACTACCATAATCATAACCATCGTCATCATTCCATTCATCGCCATATGATGGCACCGAAGCTCTAACCCATCTGGTGGATTGGTGTCTTCCAAACTTATCTGACATGTTCAAAGTTACTAACAGTAAAAAGAATTTACAAAGAAATCTTTTTGTTGATGCTGCGGATCATTCGCGTTTGAAACCCACTGTTGCAGCAAGTGAGAGAAATACCATTTATATGTCATATGGGTATATATAACATCTACATAACATCTACATAATAAATCTCAAGTTCATATCAGTTGGATGAGAACTAGACAATTGAGGTTTTTGAGTATACTTACCACTTAAAAAGTCTCTCATATTATTCAATAAAGAAATGTATGATTGATTAGGTTCTTGACTTAAAATAGATATAAATGCATAACTCATAGCCCCACTAGCACTCCCATTGAACGAAGCATCTGCCGAGGTTTGATCATCTTTACTACCCGACAAACTAATAACATCAGCAGGAGAAGCTTTCATTTGTCTAACTTTATCACTATCATAACTAGCAGAATTATAAACGGTTTTAGCCATACTACCTAAAGATGAAAGGACTCCACCCATACTCCCTCTACCATAACTAAGTACGGCACCTAAAGCATCACCACCCACATCTTTCAAGACACTTGGTTCTTTAACTACCCCTTTAGTAGAATAAACATAGGGCAAATCAAGAGCAGTACCAGAATGACATGAATCATACAAGGCCGTTAATCTACATCCAGGAGGAAGAGGTTTAACCATAATATCATGCATAATATCATCCACTATAAATCCGGCCTGTTGGAAATCTAATGGGTAAATCACTTGATCTGTACCATCGTCTTCATCTCCATCTAAATCTTTAGTTACCCCACCATGACCAGAATAATGGAAAAATAATGAATCATTAGGTCTAGCCCCATTAGTTAACCATTGCATGGCTCTTAAGATGTTATCTCTAGTGGGGATTTTAGCAGGATTCCTTTGATCATCAGTAAGAATTATCATATCTTCCCATGAATAACCAAATCTTTCATTTAAAAATCTACTCATATTTTTAACATCATTAACACATCCTTTTAATTCATTATTAGTACCAAAATAATTAATTCCTACTAATAAAGCTTTTCTTCTACCTGAACAATTAGAATATTGGAAGGTGGCTCCAACATTATTTGAGAATCTTTGTGGGGCTGTAGATGGTCCTTGATAACCTCCTGGTGGTGGTTGGTGTGGGACTCTACTATATCCAGATCCATAACTCTGTTGAGGAGGTGGGGGTTGTTGTCTTTGATAGTATCCTTGTGGGAATTGTTGAGGAGGTGGTGGTCCTTGTTGATAATATCCTTGTTGAGGTGGAGGCGGTGGTCTTTGATACCCGTTACCATTTCCATACAGATGATTTCCCGATCCTGGAAACATAATTGATTATATATTTATTGATGTTAGGGTGTCAAATTTCAGGTGTACCTTGGTTCAGGAACCAAAATCATATCGCAGTATTGTCCTACCACACTACCCCATCTTTCCGCAGTATTAGGACTACTAGTTAAATTAAAAAAGCATATTTAGTGAAAGAAGCATATTTAGTGTTATATTATATATATAAAAACCAACTTATAATTTTGAGTTCTCTTGTTCATTTTGAGAAATTACAATCCCAGGATATAAATCACCCATAAAGTTTCCCATATGCCAAAAAGCCCCATCAACTACTGAAACAGTACCAGTAACATAATCAGCAGCTGGTGAAAATAAATGAACAGTAGCATCAGCAATATCTCTAGTTTCACCCAACTTTTGTAATGGAATTTTCTTAGCCATTTGATCTTCACCTTCAGTAGCTAATTTAGACATCCCTTCAGTCCCACGAATAGCACCAGGTGCAATACAATTACATCTAATCCCTAAAGGACCCAATTCAACTGCTAAAGCATTGGATAATGCATCCACACCAGCTTTAGCAGCCCCAACATGGGATTGGAATGGGACTCCATAATAATGTAACGTTGCAGATACAAAAATAATAGCCCCTTTTGATTTTTTCAATTCATTAAAACAGGCTTTAGCAGTATTAAATGATCCTAATAAATCAATTGATACCACTGATTTAAATGCATTTGCTGATAAATGGTTGAAATCACTCAAAAAATTACCAGCAGCTCCAGCAATTACATAATCAATTCGTCCTAATTGTTTAACGGTTTCATCAACTGATTTAGCGATTTGGGAAATATCTCTAACATCGACATTTCCAATTCCAATAACTTTAGCCCCATCTCTTAATTTTGACATTTCTTCGGCTGCCTTTTTAACTTTGGCTTCATTTCTACCAATAAGACATGCATTAGCTCCTAATAATACCATGGCTTGTGCTTGGACTTTACAAATAGATCCGGCCCCTCCAGTTACGTATAATACTTTTCCTTTGAAAAGGTCTGGTTTCCAGGCACATGAGTCCACATAAGATCTATCTAATTCCATAACTCCTGACATATTTACTTAGTATATTTAGTTCAATTAACAACAACAGCAAAAAAAAAAAAGAGTTTGAAAAGTTTCAATAGTTTTATATCACCATGAGAACTTTTGTGTGGGGAATATTTTCTAATGACTGAGAGAAGGAGTGAGCTACCTCGGTACGTTTCTTGTGATAAGTGAAGAGTGAGAGTGAGAGAGTGAGAGAGTGAGAGAGTGAGAGAGTGAGAGAGTGAGAGAGTGAGAGATTGCTGCAAAAATAAATGCATCCGTTTATATAGATATATATTTGAACTGAAAGGAAGATTTCTCTCTAGATAAGAGAAGTATATATCGAAATTTAAACCAAAAGAGCCTGTCATAAAAGGAAAACATCAAAAGGACAGATTAACGCAAACAAAACGCCAACAAATAAACACCGACAACTAAACACCCTTTCACCAACTATATTCATCAACCATCATTCATCAACTACCATTCATCTCAGATCATTCATTTCTGGGATCATTACCACCGATTACCAATGGCACATCAATGGCTTAGGCTCTACAGCTAGAACATTTTTCACATTTCTTTTGACATGAGCAAGATGAGCATTTAGCACAAGTACCACATTTAACATCTTTATGTTGATTAACTAAAGTTTGACAAGTCATAGTAATAATAATAAAATCTAGAGTTGGATATATGGGGAATCTAGGAAATCTCTTTGAATTTGAAGAGAGGAATAAATAAAAACCTTAATTTATATTGTAAGTCATGGGTAAATCATAGGGATATTTATATGATTTCTTCCTGAGTCTCCAGCTAAGAGTGTAACTACCAACCAAAGCCTAAACATATTGTCACCGATTGAATCCATTAATACAATTTAAAGATTTAGCATAGTTCATTCACCAATGAAACTATTCATCTACTAAAAAGTGTGACTATGTTATACCCCTTTTCTGGTGTTGTTAACTATGGTTGTTAACTATGGTTGTTAACTACCAATCAATTTCTCGCATAATATAATCCCTTGAGCCCGCAACGGTTTAATGTCATTGTTATCAGTTTAAAAATGCCTTATTTGAACACTAAGCTCGGAATTAAACGTTATTATGTAACATAACGAGAATGTACAAATAACTTATACTGTGGTAAAAGAGAGGATAAAGGAATGGCTCCATATTTGTTGGGCTACACAAATGATTTTAAGTTGCAGTTATAATCGCAGCCAAAGGATCTTTGTTAGAGTTGGTATGATCAACACAACCAAGATCACAAAATCACCAACCAGTTAAAACCGGCAATTGTATCATATGAGGTCATGACGCACACACTGATCAATGGGATCAAAATTAAGGGGTTATAGTTTCTCAATCAAGTATTAATCTCGATAACAACCAAGGTGATCAAATACCTGTATATACTTTGGATTATGTAAAACAATACGACTAGTGTATTATTGACTGGTTTTTTTTATTTAACCCATAAAATTGTTGGGAATTGCTATGAGCTAACTATTACAACAAGCAACCAATTTTCTTAGTAGTGGTGTTATTGTTCCCACACGGTTGTTATTTCCTTATGATATAACCCTTGGCGAAGAGGAATTATTGATGGCTCCTGATGTTGTCGTGGGGATAAAAGAATATGTTAAGGGGTAGTCGATCCGGGCAATAATGTCCATAGAGTCAGCAATTGCCGTAGGTGACATAATATAGAGACGGTGGTGATGGCTACATAAGATGGCTACATAATATGGGATGTTTGACCATGATCAAATTGATCCAAACATAATCAAATTGATCTATGTGAGTATAGGAAATATCGTGTACCAACCATGCAAATGAATTCTAGCAGTTATTCAGTTATTCTGTCACTATGTGCAACATATCTAGAATGGGGACGATAGATATAAAAATTACTAGTGATTAGGGACTAGATCTGATCAAGCTACTTCAATCCTTGGGGTCGTTAAAACATTATTTTTCACCTATAAGTGTTATATACCATCACTGTGCATAGGGGTGTTACCACGAGATTAGGTCGAGATGGGCCTAACTAAGAAGGAGATTAGTACAATGATCGTAGTAGGGAATAAAATTCGGGAAGGACATCTTCACGTTGGTCTCCAGGAAAAACACTATCAGAAATCGGGCGTGTGGTCTAGTGGTATGATACTCGCTTTGGGTGTAACAGAAATGTTAAACACAAGCATGCGAGTGGCCCAGGGTTCAATTCCCTGCTCGCCCCCTTTTTTTGTAGTTTTTTTTTTTTGATTTTAAACTACATTACTTCTCCCTCCCAAGTACTTGATTTAATAGAAAGAAGCCAACAGATAGAGAATTACTAGCTACACTCACTAACCACACAAACCACCAGTTATAACATTAATTTGACTGTGCATTGAGATAAGAAGTGAAATATATATAGATATATATCTAATTATAATAATAAATTTAGAAGTTGGATCAGAGAACAAAAAGGATTAAAAGATAACATCATCTTCATTTTCATTTAATAAATCAGTAGGAGTGGTATCAGTCTTTGAATCATTATCATCACCAGTATTTTCATGTTGAATATCCAATTTTTCAACATCTTTTTCTAATTGTTTTTCATCAGATTGTTGCTGAGCTTGTCTGTCGATTTCTCTTTGTTCTTCTAATGCTTCTTCTCTTTCTTCATTTTCAGCATTAGCTTGTTTCTTTTCTTGAACTTTCTTTAATCTATAAAATTCTTCTCTATCCATTTCATCTAATTCAGAATTAATATAACTAATGGTATTTTCAGTTCTAGGAATAATCACATGTTCTATAGCATTGACTCTTCTGTTAGTTACTTTAATAACCTCATCTAAAATAATAAATGCTGTTTGTAAAGATGCTAATTCAACTAAAGTTTCTACTGCTCTAGTATAAACCATTTTAGCCTTTTGAACTTGTTGACCACCTCTACCCAAACCAGTCATTTTAAAATCATTAATATCTTCATTAACATCACTATCAAAACTTGGTAAAAAGACCCCACTAACGTTTTCTTGTTTAGCTTTAATTTTAAATCTAGCATTTTGAACTGATTCTTGAATTTCATAAGAAATATTACCACCAACAGCGTATTGAACTTCAGCTAATGAAAATGCAGCGGTTTGCATTACTCTTCCCATTTTTCGTTTAGCATCATCAATTCTTTTAGTAATTTCTCTAAATCTTTTAGTTAAAGCTTCAGATTTTCTTTTTAATAATGAATGTCCTTGTTGAGCTCCTTTTAATTTAGTCTTCATTACTCCTAATGTCATCCGAGTTGGGAATACTTGTTCCCTATTACCAGCCCCACTCATCTTATAATTATGTATCCAGATACAATGAAATCAAGAATGTAACTTAATTATACCAAACAATTGGACCTGTCAAGTATATAACAGACAAAAGTGGTAACCTAAAATGTTTGGTTTTATATACCTTAAGGATAATAAATTTCCACTTTGAACCCAACGATGAAATAGTGCGCACCCTACTTCATTTGGTTCCTGGTCCACCGAGTGGGCGCGCACCCATCATGCCTCATTAAAGTCATTAGATGAGTATTGTAAAATTAACTGCAAAAATTAATGAGATAAGATAATGAAGAATGGGTGGAATATAGAAGCATTAATAAGTGACGAAGATTTAGAAATTGAAGGTAAAATTCTAAAGAACCCAGATGACTTACAGTTATGGAATCATTATTTAAATTCGGTATCAGGGTTTAGAAAAAAAGTATTTATATATGAAAGAATCATTAACCATTTCATTAGTATTTGTCAATATGATCCCATTAAACATCTTTGGCAACAGTATTTACAATTAGTAACAAGTCAAATACAAGGATTAAATTATTATCAACATCGATCCCTGTTTAAATATTACAATAAAGGGTTCCAGAGATATCTCCTGATTTATTATAATGATATTAATGTTTGGAGTCAATATTTTAAAAATTTAAATCAACAAGGAAACATTCGATTTATTTTACAACAATATCAAAATGCATTTCAAGCCATAGAACTATCTGAACATATGTTAATATGGCCATTTTTTTTACAATTGGCGGATAAATTATCGATTTATAATATCCATTTAGCTAATGATATTTTATTAAAATTTATTGATTATGATCATTATGATATATCTCATTTAGTTAAATTACTTCAATGGGGTCATGGTTCTGGTGCAGATAAAGTAAAGACATTATTATTATCTGACAAAGCCGATGACTTTAGTAATGATGACTGGAAATTATTATTACAACATTTAAATGATAAAACATTGATAAATAAATTTATTAAAAAATTTCCTCAAGATTATAGTTTTGGATATATTAAGTTGATTGAATGTTTCAAAGATGATCCTAGTATGCAAAAACATTATTATGTGTATGGGTTAAAACATTGTCCTACCGTTAAAGATTTTACCAATCTTTATGAATCATATTTACGGTTCTTGGAAACTAAATTAGATGAAAATGAAACTGATCCTAATGAATATGATATTAACGAATATGAAAAATTATTAAATGATCGAGAAATTATGATAAATGATATTTATTTAAAACACCAACCAAACAATCTAGATTATTGGTTTAAAAGATTTGATATTTATGAATCTGAAAATAATACCAATAGTTTATTAAAGACTTTTGTCGAAGCTATAACATCAATAAATCCTTTAAAATGTTATAGTAATGAAAATCATACTGTTAGTGAAATATGGATTAAATATGCTACTATTTATAGTAGTAAACATGATTTAAAAACTGCAAATTTAATTTATAGTAAATCTATAAAATCGAAATTCAATTCATTAGATGAATTAGTCAATATTTATATTAATTGGAGTAATGCCTTTATAAATGATAATCAATTAGAATCAGGGATTGAAATTTTAGAAAATGTATTATTTAAATCAAATGAAATTTCCACTTGTATTAATCTTTGGTTGCATTATTTTGAAATTTTAGAAATCCATATTGATAATATTGATAGAATTATTTCTAGTTATTATAAAATGATTGAATTAAAACATGCTACTCCATTAATTCTTTTTAATTTTGCAAATTTTTTACAAGATGAAAATAGATGGGAAGAAAGTTTTGAGATTTATGAAGTTGGATTAAGAGAATTTAAAGATGATCAAATTAAATTTGAAATATATAACAATTACATCATTAAGTTAATGAAATACAATGATAATGACAAGGAAAGAATACGAGATTTATTTGATAAATGTTTAAGAGATTTACCTAAAAATACTTCAATTATAAAACCAATAATTATTTTATATGGTGAGTTTGAATTTAATAATGGGTTAATATTAAGAGGGGCTCAAATTCTTGAAAAATATATTAAATCTACTTCAGAAGATCCTATTGATGTTATTTTTTTAATAATTCATAATTTCAATAAACCTCAATATGAAATCGATCTAAGAAATTGGCTTTCTGAATGGATAGAATTACCATCTTTAACCAATAAATCATTTATTAAATTAATATTATTTTTCATTGAATTTGAAATTTCTAATAAACAATTTATTAGAGTTCGTCATTTATTTAAACATTTACATTCTAATACTCCTTATGATTTTGGTATGTGGGAAAAATTTGAATTGGAATATGGGGATGAATCCAGTTTTAAAGCGATGTTAAGATTTAAAAAGACTCTTGATCATACCAAAATTATTACTGCTACCAATAATAATGAAAATGGAATTGGGTTTATTAAAAGTTCAAATTCAGTTAATAAACCTCTGAATCCAGATGAAATTGATATAGATATGTAACAATAAATTAATATATATATATATACAGATATATATAAGTCTATAAGAAACTATTAAACCTTTGACTATTTAATATTCATTAAACTTGTCATTAAAACTATACTATTTTACATTATATGAGATTATTCACTCATCATCATCATCATCATCATTATTATTATTATTATTATTATTATTACTTTGTCAGTTTACTACTTTATTTTGTTGTTCATAAAACTCCATTAAATATTTCGAAACACAAGTTTCCATTTATCATTGAATGAATCCAAATTGACCAAGTTATCAACATTGAAGTTTAATTTAATTGATTTATTATTCTTAATTAATTCATTATGATCTAACCAATTAATATGATAATATTTAACGATTACAATCAAGAAACTTTGAAATAATTTCAAGAGATTAATTGATTTTGTTTTAGTATTAACATTGTATATCACCAATAATTGTAAAAATTTGAAAATAAGTTCACTAGAACAGGAATTAATCATTGATTTTTTATAATTTGAATTCATGATTGGGGTAGAAGGATTTGATGCTGACATACTTAAAGGTAATTTATCATTAAATTGTAAAAGAATTCGGAAAAAATTATTAAAATTCAAATTTTCAAATTCTTTTAAATTGATATTATTTAAAAATTTTGAAGTCTTTTTAGAAAGTTTACTACTCCAACTATCAAAGTTATTATCAACGGTACAAATTAAATCTTTATTAAAAATTTCATGATTAAGAGTTTCAACCATAATAAATTGTTGTAATAAAGATTTATTAGGAAATAATATCAATACCATTGGTATTAAAAAGATTTCATCATGTTTATGTAAATTATTATCAAGTACTTTTAAATATAATAATTTCTTGACTTTAATTTTAAAACCATTCACATCAAAAATTGGATTATGGATTATAGAATTAATAAATGGTCTAGTACAAATTTCATCAATTAATTTATCAAATTCTAAATCTCTGTTAATTTTCATAGATTCATTCAAATTATCATAAATCACATTTAATTTATTATAAGAATCAGTAAATTGATCTAATAAATTTTGGGATCCATTTGCATTTATACTGATCATTAAAAGTCTCATCAAATAATCATATCGATCAACGCTTGGGCAATTAGAATCCCAATTCAATTTTCTAATGACATTTTTTTCATTAGTAACTCGTTTAACAAATTTATCATTATCGGTTTTAAGAAGATCATTCCATTCATTTTCACAATGGATTTCATCATTATAATTTACATCATCACCAATACCAAATCCACTATAACTCATTTTTTCAAAATCATTAACCATTTTATGTAATTCTCTATTATGTTTAACTTTATCAGTATTATTTTTAGGAGGTAAATTAATTGGTCTGGTTTGATCAACAAACATCAATTTTTCAGGACTAATCAAATTTAAATCATCAATAGACGATTGAGATTTGACGTATTTAGGTAATTTATACATCATATTATCATGTCTGGCTGCTTGAACAAATTTAGAATAAGATTTGGAGCGTTGAGTATAATAATTGGAAATATCATTAACAATCTGTGA
The DNA here is from genome assembly GCA_030583035.1 of Yamadazyma taylorii. NCBI lineage: Eukaryota > Fungi > Ascomycota > Pichiomycetes > Serinales > Debaryomycetaceae > Yamadazyma > Yamadazyma taylorii. The sequence goes on along the minus strand of JAJMHJ010000012.1, from coordinate 135,713 downwards.
ATCATCTTCAAAATTTCCATTATAATAACTGATATTCTCATTACTACCAGAACTATTATTATCAATAGAACCTTCATTGTCATCATCATCATCTTCTTCACCATCTTCATTTTCTTCTTCAATAATTCCTTGTGAATATGTTTGAGTACTCTCAGCCAAATGCCCATCCATTACTTCTTTACTTTTATCAGCTTCAGGGAGTTCATCAATACTATCTGCTATAGATGTATTAATAGATAATTGATTAACAGTAGGAGAAGAATTGGACTTTAATTTTCCTGGTAATGGGAAAGGTTTATAATTATCATTATCCACTAAATTATGACGAATATTCTTTTTCATATATAATTCATTTTGGTTTTTAATTACTGGAACATTAAATACTAAATCCATATCATTAGGTAGAATTTCATCTTCATTATAACTATCTTCATATTGTTGTTTTCTTAACCGTTGTCTCTTTTTAATATCTTCTTGACTTAAATATTTAGTTTTGGTTCTAGTTAAAGATAAATTAGAAGTTGACATAGACAGTGGTTTATTATTAGGATTAATGGAGGAAGCAATTGAAATTGAATCATTTATAGAAGAATCAATCGATGAATTCATTGAAGAATTAGCAAGGGAACCAATAGTACTATTAGCAGGTTCATGATGACTTACAACATTATTATTTGATTTGGAATTGGAATTACAAGGTTTTGTTGAATTGACAGATTTAACACTACTATTATCAAATTTGGTGATGGAATTTTTCTTTTTCATCATGGATATATTAGGAGTTGAATTAGCAGAAGTAGTAGGTGGTCTACTTATAACAGGAGGTCTTGCTTTATCAGAAGTAATAGTAGACATGGATTCATTGACAGATTCATCAGTTTTATAACAGTTTATACTAGGAGATTCATTAGGAGTAATAATTGAATTGGAAGTTAAAGAACTTAAACGAGAATCATGAGGATCAAAATTAGAACTATTAACAGAAACTTCATCAGAAAAATTTGAATTTAAGGAAATGATCGAATCTCCTGATATAGGCCGTCTTGGTAAATGAACAGAACTAGAACTTAATTTTTGAATATAGTAATCCCCAGGTCTTTTACTGGAAATATTGGATGGATGGACATGATTATTAGGGTTACTAGTACCAGTGCTAGTACCATTAGAATTACTAGAACTGCCCCCAACGTTGGATACATTTATTTGGACAGGTTCAGATACATTGGATCCCATGTCATGTGCATGATGATTGAAATGATCTGGAATACTGGTCTGTGAATTTACTCGTTTAGCGTGTACTAAATGTTTAGGTTTCTTTGAAGATTTAAACAGGACGTCATAATAATTATCATTGTTTACCGAACAATTAGCAGGAGGATCATTTGAAGCAGAATCCTCTGGTGGTAACATAGCGAAAGTGTGGGTAATAGGAATAGATTATTGGGGGATTTTCTTTAATATAGCAATAAAACAATTCTTTATTTGTATTATAATTATTGGGGATTTATTCCTTAGTTGGATGAGTTAATTTCTTTAAGCGAATGAGTTCATAGATACACACGGCAACAATAAATACCTAGAACAAAAGGAAGAATGATAGATCTCTAGTAGCCCTTGGAGTGGTGTTAGATCTAGAATAATACCAAAAGCCTTGAGAAGTAGAAGAAGAAAAATAAGAGAGACAGAAAGAGAGAGAGAAAAAAAAAATCGGGTTCACAGGCTTTTTTTTTTTTTTTTTGAGGCGAAAACCATGCGGAAG
>JAJMHJ010000012.1:0-133854 GCA_030583035.1 Yamadazyma taylorii | reverse complement strand
CTTATAAGTAAGGAGAAGAGCTATAAGCAGAGTATCTACTAGTATGTGGTGAGTGAGGAACATCAATAAATCTAATTTCAGGTATGGTAAATTTCAACTTTAGCCACTACTCCGAGTTCTTGTTGGTGTCAGATATCCTTCTTTTAGGTGTCACAGTAATAAGTGTTTAAGGTTTTTAGGTGGGTAGTGTTGTTGACATTGACCTGTGGTGGTCTGTCATTTTTTGTTCCTGTCTCTGTTAACCTCTTTTCCTGTCCCCCTATATTAACATAAGCCCCCTGTCAGTGCCTGCAGTACTCCATTAAGTGTCGATCTGCCCCTTTCCGGATCGATATGCTTTTTGTACGCCAACCGTCTGCGCAAGAAAAAAGGAAGACTAATAATAGTAATGATAATTAGAAGCAATAAACAAATAGAGGATCCTTAGAAAACATAGCAACTACGAGTCAATGGTCTTTGTTATAATTAACCTGAAATCTTCTATTGAAACAAATTACAGACAGAGGGTAAGGGTTCATATCCTGGAGAAGGCTTTATGTTCACTCTGAACGCGTCGTTCTCCATAGTTTAGATGATTAGGTGTCGACAACCACCGATGTCCCTGAGGCTTACTACAATATGTTTAATTGAGAACAAAAGACTGGTTCTCATAAAATAGTTCTATTTGGATATTTATATGATATTTGTTGATTCCACTCTATTGTATTGAATCTATTGTAGTAAGTCCAGAAGTAAAGAATCGATCTCAGTTAGTGCTCACAATAGACGTACCGAACATTTCTACTTTGAGGTAGGTTTTTTCCGCATTAGGCATCGGCTTGTCATAACCAAGAACAGGAAATTTGCAACTATGATACAGCTTATATATAAATGTACAAACATATAAACTATGAAATAAATAAATGTATGAATAAATATATGAATGAATGAATGAATGAACAAATGAATGGACGAGGGAAAAAACTCAAATGGATCTAACATTCTCAATCCAATCGGTAGTACTCATTTGACTTAATCTTGATAATGCTCTGGCAAATGCAAACTTTTCTTCATCATTTGCAAACATCGAAGCCTTTTTAGCAGTTTTAGCATCAAATCCATGCTTAGTAACCAATTCATCATCTTCAAAAGTCTCTTCCAGACCTTTATCAGATTCTCGTTTATATAATTGATAATTACCTCGTTTTAAATCTTCAGGTTCTACAAACAAATCTTTAAAATTAGCAGCAGAAGTTACAGCAATTCTTCCATGATTATCATAAATAGCATCTAAAAACGTAATAAATCTTCTAACTTGATCTCTAACATCTATACTTAAATAGGGAATATCAGTAATTATAAATGATTGAAATGAATTAGCTAATGTTAAATAATCACCTGCTGCTAATGGTTTGCCACATAATTCTTGGAAAGTAAATTGAGCTACATATGGATATGATGATTTAGGGACAATTAATTCTCTACCCCAAACCACCAATTTATGATTTTCTATGATTTCCTTTTTGTCATTATCTTTATTAAAATATTCATACCATTGATTAACATGTTTTTCTCTAGTAGCTTTGAACAGGTTAGAGTCATATTTAACTCCGGGAGTTGGAAACTTATATACTGAAGATATTGGTCTGGGGATCTTTCTATAATCTGTTGGAGAATTTAAATAAATCACTCGAGTTTGTCTTTTAATTAATTTAATACAAGGGATAAACAGTTTTCTTTGAATTCCATTTAAATACAAATCATCGGGGGCTCTATTAGAAGTAGCAAACAATACCACTCCAAACTCGGGACTTAATAACATCATAAGTAATCGTCTTAAAAGCATAGCATCTGCTACATCTGTAACTTGAAATTCATCAAAACATAATACGGTTGATTCTTGAGCAATTTCACTAGCTAATAATGGAATCACATCCAAATCATTATGATTATGTTCTAACTTAATTTGATGTGATCTTTTATGTAAATGTTGCATAAATTGATGGAAATGCAATCGTTTTTTAGGAATTCGTGTTGGGACGGTATCATAAAATAAATCCATCAACATAGTTTTCCCACATCCAACATCTCCATAAAGATAAATTCCTTTGATATGACTATCATTATTCAACAATTCATCCATATTAGGTTCTTTAACACTATTTCCAATTGGTAAAACCGATGAAAATAATTTTTTTAATCCTGATTTAGGTTTTAAATCTTCAATTCTAGGAGTTTCCACTTTAGGTGGTTCATACAGTTCTAATGTTTCATGTAATGTTGCAAGTCTAGTAATAATTTTCCGTTGATATGGATCATCTCTTAATTTTCCAGATTTAATTCTTTCGTCATATAATTCCACTGGGTTAGCTAGTAGTTTAGTGCTTGGTATATCTACTCGATAAATCCTACTACAGTGTAGCTGTCTTAACGGTAGTAATAACCGCAGCTTTATACTCCCATATTTATTCATATTATGCTTATAAGGATTCAAACTATATTATATATATATATAAATATATGTACATATATATAGATGTTGGTGTTTGGAAGTTTTAATTCTTGACTTGAGTTTATATCTTTTTATATCTTCGAACCTCGCTTTAAAAAATCACGAGGATTTCCCGGATGTCGTCGCATTTCGGGTTTGATATCTCAAACATGACTAGATAAAGTGACTAGATAAATGTGACTAGATAAATATGACTAGATACAATAGAATTGTGACAGGCTAATTTGATTGAAAATTGAACTATATATATATATATATAACTGATTAAATCGGCGATTTTAATTATAATTTTTAGTTAAATTCATGTCACTCATTGTAAATAAAAGATCATCATCATCTTCATCATTATGAGACTTTGGTTGATTTTGTTTGGACTGTAAGTAATAATCTTCACCATCATCATCCTCATCAAAGACATTTTCATACTGAATTGACCTCCTATTAGCATACACTGATGGGGTAGTTGCTAAACCTCTTACATCCGATTCACGTTTATCACCACTCTTACTAAATTTATTTACAGCTGATTGAGATGTTGATGATGGTGTAGCTGCTGTTATAGGTTTATGAGATTCCTGTTTATTATGTTCATTATCTTCATCCACACTCTCATCTGTGGGATTTTGTTTATCACTCATTGGTCTCTTATCTAGTTTTGAATTATTATCGATTCTTGATTCAATAGTTGGTAAGTTATTGTTAGAATTATTACTTCTATTATCAAATGGACTTGGAGAAATTGTAGAATAAATTGATTGTGAATGAGAGGATGATTTTCTACTACTACTTCCCCCACTAAATTGGTTAGGATTATTTATGCTATGTGGTAAAGAAGTATTAGTTTGTAAAATCAAACTTTGATTCACACTATCCCCCAATTGTTGATGCTGATCACGTAATGATTGGAATTTATTAAGGGCATCAATCTGACTATTTGAACCTGTATTAGTTCGATCTCCACCAGTTGTATTTGGATTGTGTGAAAATCTTAAATCAGTTTTACTATCAATCATTCTAACAAAATCTCCAATATCATCATCAATATAGAGTCCACTTAATGGATTTGTAGAAGATACCAGTCCTGCACTTGTACCTAATAGACTCTGATCATAATTCTGTTGTAAAATACTATGTCTTACACTGGTATTACTAAACCTTCTACTAGCTCTTGAACCAAATGATGAAGAAAATCTAGGTGTTCCTCCACTGCCACCTATAGTGGTTCCTATATTAACCCCCAGGTCCGGATTAGGTGAATCAAGCTCATGAGCAGCTAAATTTGATCCATGTGATGATGAAATCGATTTAGGAATTGATGAAATTATTGCTTGATTATTATTAGCATTATTGGCATTAGCAATAGGAATATTCCCAGTAGTCGATGATACACTACCTTTAGGATTACGTAACATGGCTGCCAATGATGCATTAGACATTGATTTATTACTAGTAATAGAAATCCGTCTTTCTAATGAAGAGGCTCCAAAATTAGTAGGAGTATTTGAAGTTGGTGGTGGTGAATTCCCAATCGATCCACTTTTAAATGGTTGAATTGTAGGTCTGGTTGGAATAACAGGAGCATTAGTCTTAGTAGTTGGCGAATATTCTCTAACAGTATTAGGAGAAACTGATCTACTATGTTCAAAAGCACTAAACCCAGTAGGTCCTGAAGTAGTTTGACCATTATCATCTTCATGATGGTCATGGGATTTATCACTCGAATCATCAGGATTTAAATCATCATCTTTGGATTGATTATTAAATGAATCATGTTGACTTTTTGAATCCATTGACATAAACTCTTGTTGAATATCTTGTTTCTTTTGTTCACCTTCTTGTTGTTTTTCTTGTTGATCGTCTTGCTGTTCTTGTTGTTCTTGTTGTTGTTGTTGCTGCTTAATACTAGTATCCATTTTCATAAAATGGTTTGATAAAATTTCTTCATTATCATTAACACAAAAATCACAATGTCTTCTATAAACTATAGAAACTTTTAAAGTCCCTAAAGTAGTTTGAATAGGGTGGAAGTTTCTTTGAATCAAATGAGAATCAGTAGTTAACATTTGATGAGGAATAATCGATTTAGATAATCCGACTCTTCCCTTTGAACTAATAGGTTGTTTCCCATCTAATATTCTATTTTGAATGGATAATTGTTTATTTGAGTCCTTCTTTAAATTTTGTTTTAATTTATAAGCAGGCATTAATCTTAGATATCCATAAAGACTTCTAAATAATATAATTGCTTGTTTATATATCAAGGGCAATTCATCTACAATGGATCCACTAACTTCATTAGAATCAAATTCAATTAACCATCGTTCAATCACCACCTCTTGTTTTCTTCCACCTCCTTTAACTACTGTCCAGGGATTATGATTATCATCTCGAAGGATCACGGTATTATTATTAGATAATTCTTGAAGGTTGATTGAAGTTTCTATAATCATAGGTGGTATTATAGATAAATCTCCACACGACTTCCAAAGCTTTAATTCTTCTTTATTGGTAGGTCCGTTTGAATAACTAGGAATCAATAAATTAAACCATTTATTAATCTTTTGCTCTTGTGATTCCACTTGTTGAACCGATTCATCTCGACTAGTCAAAATTATTTGAACTGCTTTGGTAAAGAAGTTTTGTACCACTTGTGTTAGTTTAGCGTTTTGTTTCCTTACATAAGGATCCAAATGATGCTTATCTAATTCTTTAGTACCCGGTGACACCATTTTGGGTTGTGGGTCTATATGGTATATTCTATCACAACTTACCCAAGGGATAGGATGGCAATATGCTTAATTTCTCAACTAGTAGCTTAGTCCTATTCTTGTTAATATAGGTTTAAAAGTCCCATGGATCCTGGGTCTTAATATGTTGACGTCACACAGAAATGGAGAATACCCGAGGTGAAGACACAAATGCTCTATTAAGGTATGACTAACAAACACCCACTCGCAAACACAAACAAATAGGATGAGATTAGGGATAGTTCACAAAAAAACCACCTTAATATCAAAAAGCTAGCGTTGATGCTTAAGGGAAACAAATATACAAGGTCCAATCGATTGAAAGGAAAAAAAAATGGGTAAAGTATGGATATAGTATATATCCCCTGCAACGATAAAGATGATTCCTTATCAGGCTTTTTTGTGAGAGTTGAGGTAACGCGCAGCGGTGATGTCGTTCGGCTACCAAGGTAGCGAAGCCACAACAGAGATAGTGCAACCACTGCAGGTACATCACAACTACAACAACAGCAATGGGAGTCTACAGTTAATAATAATGTCTATAAGGACAAATAACCAAACTGGGTACTCATTTGAATATGTATATCTCTACAACATGATCCTCCTCCTATGACCTCTCACGGCCCCCCCCTCATTCTTAGGCTTAATCTCATTATCTCTCTTCCTGCGACTATCAAAGTTTGCAGCCAAAATAATTCTCACCAAAATCATCAAATCTCACCCAATTTTCATCAAGATTTTAATTCAATCTATTTACATCTATTAAAGCTATTTACCATTTAATAATTTAGACAATTGGTGCCATCCATTTGGATTAGAAGGAGATAAGATAATACCTCTTTGGATGTCTCTGAAAGTTCCATGTTTAATATAAGCATTACTAGTTTGTAAAGAATTTAATTTAGTATCATTTAATTGAGTAATAGCTAAAGCCATTTGACTATTAATATTCTTCCAAACATTATAATCTTGAGGAAATAAAATAGCAGTTCTTTCCCAAATCTTATCAATATTACTAGTGGAATTATCAAGAGCATTGTTGATTTGTTGTAATAATTTAGGAACCGATTTAAAAGAATCATTAACAATTTCTACTAATGGTAAATTATTTAATTCATCTCTAACAGCTGGTAAAATATCAATCAATTCATCTTTCAATGCTATTGCTCCTAAAGTTAAAACAATCATTAATGAAGGACCATTATCTTGTATAAATGAAAATAATTGATCTAAAGCTGCTTGTTTAGTATCTTCAGTACCAAAAGTATTCAAAATTTGTGCCGTTAAACTAATTAATGTTTTAGATTCATTATATTCACTTAAAATGATTTTTAATTGGTCAATCGATTTTTCTAAATCTTTTTGGAAAAAATAACTTAATCCAATAGTTACTCTTGCTGACAACATATTTTTTTGATTAATTTCACTAATTTCTTCAATCCCAACAAGTAAATCTAATATCATACTTGATTCTTCAATAGCTTTTAAATAATCTTCATTAGCCAAATAAATTCTTGCTAATTGGGATCGAGCATTTATAAAACTATCTAAAACACTTTCCTTTTCAGTTTCTTCATATTCAGTTTCTAATAAATCACATAACTTTTCACCAATTTTAACACCAATATCAAAGCTTTTACATCTTTCACTTATGGTTAAAGCAATTTTCAATCCTAATAAATCATTAGGATAAAATTTTAAATAATTTTGAATGGCAAAATTAGCAATACTAAATTCTTGAGCCGTTTCTATATCTCTTGGATCTGAATTATTATCAATTCTTTTATTAATAATTGACAATGCATATAATAATTGTGCTAATGGAGATCTTCCATTTGATAAGGTATATGCATGAGTGAATAAATTAAATGATTTTGTTAAATCATTAGTAGCTTTAGCAGTTAATGCATGTCCTAACCAAGCTTGTGATTGTTCAGGTGAAACTGATTGTGATCTTAAATATGCTTGTTGAGCTAATTCTGCATCACCATATTTTAAATATAATGCTGCCAAATTATTCCATATTTCTCCATCTCTTGATTCAATGGAAATGGCTTTAATGAAACAATGTTGACTAATTTGTGGATTATATGTACTATAAGAATTTCCAAGAGCTACCCAAAAATTCGAATTTTTCCCTTCAAGTTGAATGGCTTTTTTGAAACATCTAATTGATGCATTTCTAAATTCTAAATGTTCTATACCAACATCACAAGTAAATGCTTCATAATATGCTAATCCTAAATTATAATAATTAATAGATCTTATATATCTTCCTTGATTAGGTAATAGATGAATGGAATATTTAAAGGTTAAAATAATTAATTGACAAATACTTTCAATATACTTTGAATTTTCATAAGCAGACTTGGATGCTTTAAAATTTAAATTGCCATCAATTGAACCAATTTCATTTAAAAATGGATCATTATAATCATCAACATGTTCAAAAGTTTCAAAAATTTCACAGACAATATTAAATGGGAAATCTTTTAAATTTTGTTGAATCTTTAAATAAATTTGTAAACATTTATGTAATGATAACCATAATGAAGGTGATTTATTATTAATAGTACTGGTAATTCTAATCAATTCAAGAGTTTCATTAGCAGTCATTAATACTCTACCAAAAAACCCTCCATCCATTAATTTTTTAATTTGTTGAATTTTACTTTGAAATAATGCATTAAGTATACATTCTTCATTAGGTCTTAATGATAATGCCAAATTTAATTTAGAGATCCCTTCATCAAATTCTTTTAAATCACATAAGACTTTTCCTAATAAATAAAGAACCGTCCAATCATTATGTTTAAATGTTAAGGCTCTTTGAAATACTTTTTGAGCTGCATCTAATCTTCCACAATTATAATAAGCTTCTCCTAAACCGACCCAACATTCAAAATCCATAGATGCCATTCTTAAAGCTGTTTGAAACCATTCAACAGCTTTAGCATCATTTTGTTTATTCAAAGCAGAACATCCTAAAACCCTATATGGCCATGCTTTATCTTGTTGGTTATTTAATGATCTTCTAGAACGTTCAGTTTCCACGATTCTAGCACATAAGATTTCAGCGATATTCCATTCATTTTTATCAGTTAAATCTTGTACTAAATATCTAGCAGAAATCACTTCGGCAACATCCAATTCAAATGCCTTATAAAAGCATTTTTGTGATCTTACTTTATCGTTATAATTATGAAGATATATAACTCCTAATGAAGTATAAGAAGGAGCAAACGTTTTAAATTCTTTTAAAGATTTGATTAATAATTCATAAGGGGTAGCAATATTATCCTTATCTACCATTAAATAACTAGTAGCAAGTCTCCAATTAACTTTAGCTCTTAATTCAGAACTTTGTAAATCAGAACCAATTAAATATTGTAAAGCTTTAGATAAACATTGTCTACCTAAATCATGATCATTCAATTGAACACAACACCAACCATATTCCATTAAAGCATCAGGATCATCAGGATATTCATCACTAACTTTTTTAAGTAATGAATGAGCAAAACTCAAATCTCCCTTTTCCATTAAGATTAATCCTTTCCCAATTCTAGCCCGCTTATTGAATTCATTAGTTTGTAAAATTCTTTCATAAAGTTCCAAAGCTCTACCAAAATTTTTGGGAGCTTTATGGTATGTATAAACCACTGCTAATGAACAAATCATATCTTCTCTTGAATTCGATAAATCAACTCCTAAAGATCTTTGTAAATCTGCCAACATTCTAATTCCATTTCTACACATTTCAGATGCATTAACATATTCTCTTAAATGTATAAAGTAATTGATAATAACTCTATTGGCAAAAACCGAATCTGAACATCTATCAAATCCTTCTTTTATGAATGCTAATACTTGATCTGGAGATACCAGATCACTATTTAAAAGTACGTCATCATTATCTTCCGCCTGAACCTGTTTTAAAAGTTCATTATCTCCTTCCTCTTCTTCCTCCTCTTCCTCTTCTTCTTCCCCCCTTTCATTATCCGCTTTTCCGTCTGGTTCTCTCTTGGATCCATAACTTCTTTTATCACCAATTGTCGAAGTATTTATAGATGATTTTAATTCCTCCATTAATTCGAGTTTATTAAAAGGAGAAATCTCACTATGGATAAACCCATATAAAAGAAGTCCTAACCCTTCATTCGGGAATTGTTTTATGCAAAATGCAACTGTATCTTTAGACAATTCATTAAAAGTTTTAAGGTCCATTAAATCAAAGTATAAATTCCAAATAAATATGCTAGGGATTTTTAATAGTACCAAATCTTCACACATCGATTTGACATCTTGTAAAAGGGATTGCTTAGAAGGACTGGTTTTCAAAAGATCATACTTGTATTTTAAATATAATTCTTGATATTTGATTCTGGTCTCATCATCATTACAAATATTTAAAAATTCATCAAAATATTTACATAAAGAAGACTTTTCATAGATGGGCCATATTAATTCATTAAGACTCTTTTGTTGTTCAAAAGTTAGCAGTTTAGGTAATCTCATTCGTTCTTTAGCAATCACTCTATTAATTAAATCAGATTGGGTTGTAATAATCAAATCAATTAGTTTCTTTAAATTCTCATCACCTTTACCAAAATAATTACTGATAAGTCCTTGATCATAAAGGTCAGAACCAGGAATGATTGACTTAAGGTAAAGTTCATACAATTCAGGATTTTCATGAAGTTTATGAGCATTTAAATAATTCATAGTATCTTTTAACGTTTCACCAGTACTTTGACCTTGTTTGATTTGAACCTGTAAATATTGAGTCAATACTTTGAAAAACAATTGATAGTCATCTTGCGATTTAACTACTTGGAAGTATCCTTTCCAACCTAATAAATTATCTCCGTCAATTGATGTAGCTTTTATAAATGCTTCATTAGCTTTATCGAGTTGCTTCAATAATTGGTAGGCCTTACCCTGGAATATAAACGCCAAATAATTGTGTTTGTCGGCCTCCAAAACATCTTCAACATATTCCAATGCAAGTTCAGGGTCATTACTTTCAATGGCCCCCTTTGTTAGTTTTAGATAATGCTTAGCAGTAGACATATTGCTACTAGGTTTAGTTGTTTCAATGTCTATTAAAACCCAAGTCCAAGTGCCAGTGCGAGTGCGAGTGCCAGTGTGAGTGCAATTCTGATTGATTTGTTTGTGCGCACCAAATCCTAAGATCTCATCAATTAAGAACGAGAGAGCGAAAAAATTAGATGGTCTTCTCATAATTTTTTTTTTTAGTTATAACAATTATGGTGGCAGAGGTACCAGAAGCGGCGTATAGTCAATCGCCAAAGTCAGATCTTATGACTATGGTGACCAAAAAGCATCTAGGAGAAGTAGGGGCCATAGTAGTATCCACGCTTATATCACATGGGAGACTAACTGCTAAGGAAATCTCTAGAAGATCAAAAGTACCTATAAAGTTAGTTAAGACTACTTTAGTAACACTAATCCAATTGAATTGTGTATTATATTGGCAAGAAAAAGAGAAAGTAGAGTACGAATTTCATGACACCGGTTTGATGGTGTTTTTGCATAGTGGTGAAATCATTACTCATATTAATAATATTTATCAAGATCATATTTGTGCCCAACTCATACAAAATTTACTTCAAATTGGTAATGTTAAAGTGGAAGAATTCTTAAAGAATTTTGGACAAGAACAAGATGATATGGCTCGGAAATTGGTTCGACTTTTTGATGATGGTTGGATTAAACTTTTACAGCCTCATGATCTCAATCCTATTGAAGATATCTGGAATAAAATCTATCAAGAGACTTTAAGTCAAACCCCAAGATCTGCTACCGTAAGTGAAATCAAAAGAACCACCGAAGTTAAAGAAGCTTCCAAGACAAAATTAATAAATTTATTTGAAACTCTACCTAGTAATATTTATAAATATGTTCATGGAGAAAAGTTTCTAAGTGGTACAATTCAAATAACTTTCAATTATGGTAGATTTGAAAAATATCTAAGAAGTAAAGCATTAATAAATGTATGTGAATCTAGAATTGGATTAATAAGTGCTAATGTACTTTCTACTGCATTAAAAGCCATTGAAAAGAATAGTCCGTCAGTTAATCATTATCTAACAAATATTGATGGAATATTTAATGATTCTACTGATTTAAAAACTTTTCAAGAATCTATTGAAAGTAAATTAATTGATAATAAATCGATTACATTCAAATCCCATGAAATAAGTAAAAGGCTAGGGCATGATTTGGATTTAAGAAATAGTATTTTGACTCATAATTTTCTAAAACCTAATAATATTAATAAGGTTGTCAATAAGAGAGCTGCTAGTTTTAGTGATTTTGAGGATAATATAATGAAGAAACAAAAGATAAAACAAGAACCTGATGAGGAAATAAAGAAGGTGGAGAAAGAAGAGAAGGATATTAATAATAATAATAACGATGAAGATGAAGATGAAGAAGGTGATGAAGATGACGATTTATTAAGTGGTGATACTGATAACTCATCAGCCCACTCAATATCATTAGTTAATCATCACTTAAAATTACTTAGTTCTTCTACATCTATCCCATTTATCATTGAAATAGGGCCAGGAACTTATTCAATTCCATATCATAAATTACAAGATATCGTTAAAGAATATAATTATGATGAAATCATTAAAAAGACTTTAGGATTAGAATCATTAAGAATTTTAAAATGTATCAAACACTTAAAATTAGTTGATGAAAAAACTATTGCTAATTCAGTATTATTAAAAGATAAAATTGTAAGAAACGAAATTTATAAATTAATTCAATTAAATGTAATTGAAATCCAAGAAATTCCTAGAAGTAATGATAGAGCTGCTTCAAAAACGTTTTTCACGTTTAGATATAATAAATTAAATTCCTTTAATTTTTTAAAGAAATCATTAATGTTTAATATGGCTAATATATTACATTCAATTGAAAATTTTAAATTAGAAAATAAAGTCTTATTAGAAAAATGTGAAAGAGAAGATGTTAAAGGTCATGAATCAGAATTATTATTAGAATCAGAATTAAGGGTATTAAATGGATTAAGATATAGAGAAATGATTAATATTGCCAAATTAAATCGATTATTATCATTATTAGACATTTTTTAAATTCAATTTAAAAGAAATTATATATTAATTATTAAAAATTTTAGTAACCTTTGTAAATACAATAATCACCATTTTAATTTGATATTATGCGTAGAATATGTGTAGAATTTATCAATTGTCATGCTATATGTATGAGCTCGCATAAATTTTACGACATAGTTTATTGTTGAACAATTTGCAACCAAAAAGAAAAAAATCACAACACAACACAACACAACCTTCATCAGCTACATCAAGTTTTTAAACATAGTTTAAGCATCAGCATCTTGACCAGGGTTACAAGTTTCATACTTTAAGATTTTAAAAACTTTCCAAATGGCAAAAGCCATAACGGAACCCAAAAGAGGACCTACCCAATAAATCCAATGATAATCGGGAAAAGAACGAGCAGCAATACAAGGCCCAAAACTTCTAGCAGGATTTAAACCAGCACCAGAATAATAAACCGAAATCAAATGACCAACGAAAAGAGCAATACCAATAGCAAAAGGAGCCATAAAGGTAGCTCTATGCTTTTCAACTGCCATTAATAATACAGTTAAACATAAAATACAAGTAGCAAAGGCTTCAATAAATACCCCTCTTGATCTAGAACACCCACCACCTAAAGCATTAGCAAAGGCAATTGGACCAGGGGTCATAGCAGATGCAGCCCCAGCAGCAGCCATACCAGCAACCATTTGTGATAAAAATAACAAGGCCCCTCTAATTGGTGGAACTGCTCCAGCCAATACAAGAGTTAATGTAACAGCAGGATTTAAATTACCTCCAGAAACTCTGAAAAACATAAATACTCCTACCATTACTCCAAATCCAAACCCTAATGCAATCATAATTAATTGTCCAGGACTTGATCCTTTTTCAGGAATAGTAGGATCTTGATTAGCAATTTGGGCAATTACAAAAGCAGTCCATAAAAAGATAAAGGTTCCAAAAAATTCTCCCAACATCCCAATTAAATGATTCTTCATAACTGATCCTTTATTACTAGAATCTCTTGGTTCATAAGTTTCTAATAAGTGGGATGGAGATTGAGATTCTGGATCCATTTCAGGGTCTGATTTTGTAGTCATTTTTGATAAAAGAAAAAAAAGATATATATATATATATATGTATGAATATAGAAAGTGATTAACTAAGAGAAATCAAATTTACAGAGGTGGTCTTTGATTTATGTATTTATACAAACAGGATTAAAGGGAAATAAGGATAACATGGGAAAGAAGAAGAAAAAAATAAAAATAGATATTGCAGGAAAATCAGGACAGAAAAAAGAAATGTTTCAGGTTTTAGTGCTTGGGATGACCAAATTAAGGTTTCTCTTTAAACAAATTTGTAATTAAACAATAGAAATCAACAGGAGCAATTTCATGAGCCTGCACCTTGAAGAATATGAAACCATACCAGCTACATATTAGAACCCATATATAAGCTGTATAGATATACAGACTATACAATAAGCTAGAAGATACAAGCTATATAAGCTATATAAGCCATACAGGTTATACAGGCTACAAGTTATACAGGCTACAAGCTATACAGGCTACAAGCTATTGCAATATATCTGTTAACAGTAAATCCCACCCCTTGTTTACTTCGTACTTTACCTTCTCTTCTCTTTCCTTCCCTGCTCTTTCCTTCCCTGCTCTTTCCTTCCCTGCTCTTTCCTTCTCTTCTCTCCCTTCAGTCCTCTCCTTGTGTTCTCTACAGGACATAGTTACAGGACGGGAATAAAACAAAATACCGAAAAGAAGAAAAAAAAAAGCCTGGCCATGGAAATTTCAGGTTTCAAGTCGTAAAACGAAAAAATAATGAAAACGTACCGAACTTTCATTATAGTCCTGTCAATACACCGCCTTTAAAGGGACACATGATATAGCCACATTGACAGGTTCCTTATTAAGGAACATTAAAAGGACAATAAGGATTCAAGAGGGGACCTCTTTCATTGCTTCGATCTGGTCCTTCCCCCACGTACTCACGCATAAAGCTCTAGCCCCGATTTCATTTGGTCTATTAGCATCAATGGTTTGGAAACTTTCGGAATTATTACTTAGTGTCCGGACCGTGCATATCTCATGTAATGATATGCGCTTTGAGATATTGTTCAATAGGACTGGGTAGGTATTAAGGAGTAGTCCTGAATTTATTAGTTCAATTATTCAAAATTCTCTATTTATAGTTTAGTAATGGTCTATCATCTAAGAATATATGATGGTAGAGGATGAGAGGGTGAAAAGATGTTAGGGTGAAAGGATGTTAGAGAGTTGCAGCCTTCTGCTCTGGCTATGCGCCTGTGTATAAAATAGAATTGACCAATGGGTTAAACAAAAGTTGAACAAAACGTTCATTAAAGGTTAAACAAGGACTTCTTGACACAAGGCCCTATTAATACAACGGTGCTTGTTTATGAGACAACTATAACCCTCTCCGGTCTGATAGGTGAATACAAATGTCGCATCCACAAGTGTCGCAGCGTCATTTGTGGTCGCATCGTTTCCATGTTAAGCAGAATTGAAATCTCATTAGAGAACAGAATATATCATCACTAGCATTAAGCTATCTTTATCAAATCATATTTCAAGTGTATTGATACATTAATCATTGGTTTGTTTCAATAATGGGACCTCGTAAAGTCCCAGGAACACCCCAGAATTCTCTTATTCATTCTCAATCAAATCGACAATTGAACCAGTCATCGTCTAATGATGACTCTACTGAGGTAGTTGATTGGATTGCAAATTTGAAGACCCGATTTTCTAACACATTGAGGAGTCAATATGAAGAGAGAATTTCATTAAATCATTTAACTGATCAAGAAGAATTACAACAAAAATACCGAAATAAAGTGTTTGATCCGTTTGAGAATTTGGCCAGTTCACAAACCCAGACACTTGAGGAACCCAAGTCTGATGATGGCCTAGAAGAGGAACCACAAGAGGAACCACAAGAGGAACCACAAGAGGAACCACAAGAGGAACCACAAGATGATAGTGATGTTATTGAAATCTTATCTGAACACAGCGTGGGCCCTAATGATCAAAAGGATTATCAACAAGAATATGAGAACAATGATTATAGTGAAGATTTAGACGATTATCTACATGAGGACGAAGAGGAAGAAGCGAATGACGATTATGTCTCTGATGACAACCAAGATCATTTTGAAAATAATTATGATGGCTTTGGAGCTTATCAAAAGAATCAAGTACCTGGTTATCTGATTCGTGATGGAAGACCAAGGTTGTCAGATACAACACAAAGGCTTTATTTAAAAGACGATCATATAAATTTCATTGACGAGGAAGAGCATGAAGAGGAAGATGATGAAGAACCTGACGAAGAACATGACGAAGAACATGACGAAGAGCAACAAAGTCCGGAGATGGAGTTGGATTCTCAGCAAGATTCGGAAGATCACGAGTCTAAGGCTGAATCTGATGGTTATGATAAACCTAGTGATGATGACCAATATCTGGCTTACAATCATTATGACCATATAGATAGTAATCAACACAACATTGAAGTCGATGATAATCCACAAGCGTTTGATTATTCTTCCATCGACCCCGAGTTAGAAAAACTGATTTATTCAATGGCTGATGAACAATATGAACAAATGAAACAAACTGGAGGTAATAATATCCATCCTGATGAAGAAGTCCTAGAGCTTGCTCAAACCTTAATTAATCAGCAACAAAATCCTTTGCATTTTCAACATTCACAACCATCCATCAAACAGCCAGCGAATTTTGAAGGCTATCAAGCAGATGGGGAATATACAGAAGGAAAGACTAACATAGGCTCTACAGTTAAAGTAGAATCTCCAATGGCTCCGCTCCCTCAACCCTTTGAAGACTCTGATATGGAGTTTGGTGAAGATGGTTCTGATGTTAATTATCAAACATTGTCTGAAGGGTCAATTGCTGATAATGAAGCTGATGAATTTGATAAACCAGAGACAGAAAATGTTTCACATACTAAAGACCTGACCGCCGCTAATAAGGATGATGATTCTGACAAAACTCCTATCACTAAGCCAGAAACTGAAGAAGGTACATTCAATGAAAACGAGTCTGAGAATGAAGAAATAATAAGTGGTGATGAAGCTAATGACGTTCCTTTGGAATTTAAGACTGTTGATGATGAACCCTTGGAAGATGTTCTTGCTCAATTAAAAGAGACTGAGAGAAAATTTGGTGTTAGAATGAGCGTGAGAAAAGAATTACAACTCAAGCTTGGAATTGATCCTATGGCTGAATTTTTTGTTCCAATGGAGGCTCCAAAACTTGATGAAGTTCCATATGTATCATCGCCAGAGCCAGAGCCAGAACCAGAACCAGAAATCGCCCATGCCAAAGACAACATAGAAGACCCATATGAGGACATCCATGAAGATTCAGCCCATATAGATTCTGAAAATACCACCCTGAGACCGCAGTTCAGGGATGAGCCAGTTGAACCCCATTTAGATTCGTTAATAGAGGATACTCAAGATATTAATCAAAGTTATGGACCAGAGGAAGCCAAATCAAATGAGCCTTTAGGTGATGCAGAGTTCATTCAAACACCATCATTGGAAGACCTTAATACTTCTGCTGTATATCCGAGTGAAAATGATGACACGTTAAAGGAAGAAGAGATATCACCCGAGGATGGTGAGCAAGCGGAACTGAATTATCAGAATTCTGAAAGGTTTGAACCATCATTTGAAGGTGATGGTGCAAACGAGATTATTCAAGCTAATATTGAAGCTGATGAGCTAAATGACAACCAAGATCCAAACTCTGTAACACCAATTGCCGATACTAGACCGTACCATAATACACTTGATGACGAAAGGCCATTGTTGGAGGAATTGAACTCATCAGCAATGTTTGAACAAGATCAGCCAACGGAGTTGGACGCTAGGGAAAACGTCTCTGAACTGATCGTTCCACCCGAGTTAAATGATGTGAATGAATCTCAAATGTTCGACTTGTCGATGGGCGAAAATGATGGTAAATTAAATACTGAAGGTGATGAACGTGAATCACAAGAAGGTACTAGCTCACCTAAAGTGACATCAGAAGGGATTTCTGGATCTCCCTCTGTAGAATTCGCCACGGAGGAAGAAAAGGACTACGTTGAATACGGTGATAATGTCGAACTTGAAATGGGAGATGATTCTATTATTCATCAAAGTGGGTTTGCAGAACCGGAAGAGGCTTCAACTGAATATTCGCAAGGTTTCAATGATAAACCTAATGATTTTGAGTTTGAATCTGATGTATCTGAGTCTAATGATGGTGATGCCTTATTGTATCCTACTTCTATTTCAGAGCCTCCTTTAGAAGAACCAGAATTTCGTGTTACTGAAGATTTTGATATCAATGAGGAGGAAGTGATGATTTCTCCATCTGACGTCCAACTTCCTGTAAGTGGTCGGTCATCAGCAAAACCAAGAGGCTCAAGTTTAAAATATGAAATAACCGAAGAAATTCTAGACAATGGTGACGAGGTAACTGAATATAAAGAGATCAACGAACAACCAGAATCTTCTAGTAGTAGAAAGAGGGCTTTAGAAGAAGAAGAAGACAAACAAATGGAATCACCTGAACCCAAAAAGAAAAAGAAAATTGACTTCAACCCCCTTCTGTGGATTTATCGAATTTTTAGCTCTAGCAGATCTAGCTCAGAAATAACAGATGATTCAAGGTCACCTGTTGATAATGATCCTAACACCGAAGGTAATCGTTTGCATTCCAATGCAGATAATGAAAAACTGGATTCAGAGCATGAAGTTATGACAGGAGATAATTCCCAGGAGCTCGAAAGCGATGGCATATCAGGTGATAAATTTACCCAAGAAGTTAATAAAACTTCTACAGAGGACTCAAATGAAATTCCACAGCCTCTTGATAAGGAAACTGAGAACCAGCATAGTGATAATGAAGATAAAACCTTTAATTCAGGAACAGAGAAGAAGGAAGATTTGAGTGAACCTGAAGTTGATACTACTTCTGAGCAAAAGGAGGAGAGCCTTAGTAAGAAAGAGGAAGGTCCCAAATTAGATGAATCTCAAGAAGATAAAGAATCTAAAGGTGATTTACTGAATGAAACTGAGTCGGTTAGTAACCCAGTCCATGACCATGAACCTGAACCCAAAGAGAAGCCAAAACAACCTCGAACTAAACGGTTATATGGTTTAGACATTAGTCAAGCGGACCTAGAACCAGTTCATACTTTAAGAAATGGTCATCGTTTTGGAAGACAACTTGATGCTATGAAAACCGATCAAGAACAAGAACATCAAGAACAAGAACATCAAGAACAAACGAAAACAGAGTTACAGAATGAAAAGTCTGAGGATGCCATAGTTCCCACTGTTTCAAGGCCAAGCAGATCTAAAGGGTTGGAAAAATTTAATGATGATAAGGAAGAATCTAAGCAAGAGGATGTCAAACCAGAAGGTACCAGACAGGATAATCAACAAGAACCAAAAGATAACAAACCTAAAAAAGGTCGCCGTTCAAGAAAGAAAAAACAAGAAACAGAACATAAAGTACTAACGAACGACTCAAAAGATATCAATGAGACCAACACTCATGAGCCCCAAGAAACCAAAGAAATTCCTTCAAAGGCAAATGTAGGATCACCGAAGAAGAGCGGTAGAAAAAATGTTGTTCCTACTATTAACATTAAAAAAGCGAAGAAACTACCTGAAACACAGCCTATTGTAAGTCTATCAGATACACAATATACCGATAATCCAGCTGCCAGAACCAGGTCTAAATCACCATTAAAGGAAAGCCTTCAAGAAATCGTTGAGGATAACATCCCTATTGGCCAAAGAGTTTCTAGAAGAGGTAGAAAACGTAAGCAACTCGATAACGATCTTGAACCTGGTAACCAAGACTCTAACGACCAAGCTCAGGAAGAACAAAATAAAAGAGGAAGAACTAGAAACAGATAAACCAGCATTTCACCATTGTGTGACATATGATATTTATATACATGTATATATTCCCCCAAAAGAATGAAGAAGGAAAAGAATGAAAATGAAAACTATTTACAAGATAATATAAATGATGATTAATGAAATTACCGAATTAAACAATATGACTCATTAAGAATTCAAAGGTACTGAAAAATACCATATTAACCACAAATGATCTAGAAACCGAAATCCCCAATCCTCTATACATCAGTTTACTGATTCTTATTTTTGCACCTTTAATGACAGTTGGTTCTAAACCATCTCTTTTTCTAAATATATTTTGAACCACTTCTTTTTGAAGGAGCGATTTAGCAGTATCAATAGGAAATATCATGGCCCAACAAGTAATTCCAGAAAACCCACCAGCCAATAAAATTGAAAAGGGGGAATTAGAAGAAGAATCAGAATTAATTAAATGATTCATGGAATATTTCAAGGTTTCATATACAGAATAATAAATCCCCGAGGAAAGCGAATCTCGTAATATATGATATCTAAATCCAGAATATAATCCCAAAGGACCTTCATATTTAACGATTTTTTTAAATGTAGCTAACGTAGAAGCATCACTAAGCTTTTTAGTATTTAAACTATTAGCACTAGGAGGATTATTATGTTCAACTAATTTAGAAATCTGAGCAAAAATTTTAGTAAATTCAAATGGACAAGCAAATAGTGAAACCCCTGCACCGGAAGCCATTCCTGATAAGAAACAAATGGGAATGTTCTTAATAAATGGATGAGTGTTCTGATTAGTTTCATATTCATGACCAAATAAAAAATCATGAATCATTGGTTTACATTGAGTGAACACCGATACATTAATAGATTTAGAAAATGATGAAGAAATCAACGGAGCCCAAATTCCTCTGAAAAATCCTTGCATACCCTCTGCTTTAAAGGTTTTTTTCGTACAATCGAAATAACTAGAGAATTCTGGATGGGTTTGCATTCTAGTTTTAATGGTATCTAAGGGGAATCCAATAGTAGTTGATACAAATGATGAACCATAGGAAATGAATGTTGATTTCCAAGGCTTTAGCAGATCGGGCAAAATATGAATGGCTTTGTTATAATCAATTTGTCCTGTTATAGCAGGGATCCCCCCGGCTGGAGGGGTGGGGATCTTATCATCAATTTGAGCTGACATGATAATATCAGGAGCAGGCAAAATCGGTCGGAGTTGATGATTTCTTGAATAAGAAAATGTCAAAGATTAAGATGGTCTAAAAACTATTAGGCTAGTTAATAGTAGCCATCCACAATTGGTCCGAGAAGGATATCACTGGGGTATAACAATTGAACAATTTATGGAGGTTAGAAACAGTTCTGATAAAAGATGAGATTCAAATAATAGTCAGCAGTGTGCGTGCACAACATAAAACGTTTTTTTTTTTTTTTTTTTTTTTTTTTATAATTACTTTATTTTTCGTACTTTCATACATTGTTCTATTTACAGTGAATATTATATGATTAGATCACTAGATGATTATATATACCAAGATTAATACCCTCTTCTCTTAGCATCATTAACTTGAGCCATGAGTCCTTTAAATCCTTGAAGGAATCTACGTCTCCACCATTCTCTTTTCAATTGTTTTCTATACTTTGCAGGGGGGATATATCTACTTTGAACTCTTTGGAGGTATCTGATTTTATTAGTTCTTAAAATGGTATTGATAGAATTAACTCCATATGACACAGCTCCTGAATTAACGTCGACAGTTCTACCGGCCAATGGACCACTCATTCTAATATTTTTAGCAATGTCTCGAGGATGAATTTGAGTAGCACTACTTAATCCAAGATCATCTTGAAAGGCTTTATCAGAAGACTGTGTGTTTGAATCCAAGTTGTTCAATACATCAAATAAACTATCATCTAGACTTGGTTTATTGGTTGTGGATGAAGTCGAAATATTATTACCATTAGACTTAACTGCTTCATAAAGTTGGTCTCGAACCGAATCATTCTTTTGATCATTCATTCGAATTCCCGTTACGCTTAATGACCTTATGGAAGATATGACATTTTGTTTAGGTAAGAACCCTTTGTTATAGATTCCAGTTACAACCCGGATTCTTTGAAACATATTTTAGGATCTTTGAATAACAGTTATTCTTCTTGTTTCAACATTAAAATTTTTCAACTAGTGTGCTTGACAAATCCTCACAGTGGTGGTGCGAACTCAACCCTTGTCAAATACTAAATCGGAGTTACAGCAGCACGACATATACTATCTGCGACTTTTTTTATATAACGGTTTTGGTTTGTGATTAAAAAAATCATTAATCCTTATAATTGCCATTATAGTGAGCTGCAATTAATCGACCCGATTATTAGCAACTTTTTAAATCCCTAATATAAACTCATTAATTTAACCTGAACCCAAATAAAATCTACGGGATAAAACAAAAGAAATATGGGATCAACAGAGTTTGAAGTTATTCGATCTGAAGTGTTTGAATGTTCAGATGTCCATGTTTTTAAGATTCCTCCTGGTGAATTGTCAATAACTGAATGGAATAAATATGGTCAACAGATTGTTTGGAGTGGTGGATTAAGAATGGTAGAAGAAGAGATATTCCCCAGATCAGAATCACTGGATATGGAACCGGATGATGATGATGACGGAGACAATGAAAGGGATACCGGTGATGGCAGTCAATCACCCCATGAACCTTTATTACCGAATGAGAGAATCCAATTGAGACTAGAGTTATTCAATCAGTCAATCACCCCAGAAGGTTCAAATCTACAAGATTTATGGGCATTTGTATTGTATAATCCTATCCATGATCCTCAATCCGTTAATGAGAATCACATAAATGATAGAGCAGAAACTATCCAACGAACGGAATCTTATAGATTATTTAAAATCATTGTTCAAATCCCAACAACTCAATATTCAGCAAGTTTGTATGGTCAAGATAATGAGGATTTACATGTAGCATTAGGGTTAAAGATTGATGACAAAATTGATGCATATACGTTTATAGAAAGATTAACTGCTTATAAAAAACTGTTTAATAGTTATGTGGAACAGTATAATTATGAAATTGACATGTTAAATTTGACTAAAAGACTGGTTAATTTGTCTATAAATGGTAGTAATACTATGACTATTGATAAATTCAACTCGCAAGGATCGGAGGATCCTATTGTTGAAAGCCGCATGCATAATGGTGCAGATGATGGCAATGGTGATGCTAATGGTGATGCTAATGGTGATGCTAATGGTGATGCTAATGGTGATGCTAATGATAATGATACTGATGATAATATTGATAATAATGATAACGATAACGATAATGATAATGATAATGGTAACAATGGTGATCATGATAATACCATTAATGGATATACCCATGGACACAATGATGTTGGTGATGATAAAGAAGATGATGATAATGATGATAATGACGATGATGATGATGATGATTTCGGTGAGTTTGTAGGGTGAAAGGATATCCTATCTCATTTCTTAATGACTTATGTATAGCATTATATATTGTACTATTTAGATAACATTATATATACCCTTATTAGTTATTAGTCATTAACTCTATCCATTATCGTTTCATCATTTCTTCTTTTTATAATACATTTTTTGAATCAATGGATGATGATCTCGAATTTCTTTATTCTTATTCTTACTGTATTCAATATATGCCATATCTTCCCCTCCAGCTAATCCAGCTAATGATCCTGCACTCTTTACTGAATTACCGGAATGTTCTTCAGATTTAATTCTTCTATCTTTAGCAAAAGTTGTATCAGCATCATCACCAATTTCTAATCCAGCTGCATCTTCATTCTTTAATAATACTTCTTGTAATAATTCTCTTCTTTCTCTAGGACTTGCATATGCCAAATTAGGCAATTGTTCCATCCCATGTAAATGAGTTATAACCTTAAAAGCATATCCTTGATCTACTAAAAATGCTTGACGTTTAGTTGAATAATACATTTCTTGAGTATCTTTTGATACTAATGAATAAAAAAATGCATTAAATCCTTCATCATTTCTTCTTTTGGCTCTTAAAATCCTTCCTAATCTTTGAGCTTCTTGTCTACGAGATCCATAATGTGAGGATATTTGAATTAAACATGTAGCTTCTGGTAAATCAATTGAAGTATCTCCAACTTTTGATAAAAATATCGTATTAATTTGTTCATTATGCTGAAAATTTTGTAAAATTTTCATCCGTTCTTGTTGAGGAGTTGATCCATAAATAAATGGTTTCCCTAATTTTAAAGCATATTCTTGTAATGCATAAACATTATCACTAAATACAATGATTTTATCCCCTCTTTTTTCATGATAATGAATTAAAAATTGACATGCTTGAAATTTAGTAGGATTCATAATATATAATAACATTTTTTTCCTAGCAGTTTCCCTTAAATATTCTTGATAAAATTCAGATGTCATTGGACACCATACTTCAGCACATTGAACATTAGCGATATGTCCCTTTTGAGCTAAATCCATCCAATTGGCTTCATATAATTTTGGTCCGATTAAAAAATTTAAATCATAAATTTTATCGTCTTCTCGAACTAAAGTAGCAGTTAATCCTAATTTTGAATGAGCAGCAATAGTTGTAACAACTCTTCTAAACATAGCAGCTGGTACAACATGAACTTCATCTAAAATAATAAACCCCCATTCTCTTGAGGTTAAAAAATCCATAACTTTTTGAGAATCGTGTGATCTATTTCTAGTATTAGCTACCATTGAATAAGTAGATACTACTAACCCAGCTTCTGTTGAAAACATTTCTTTATTTTCTGATGTGAATGTAGCTACACTTTCTGGTTGAAGGGTACTCCATTGTAAAAATTGTTGTCTCCATTGCATAACTGATACGGATGAGGTACACAACACTATAACTGATTTTCTAATGGTACATGCAGCAGTAATCCCTACTAATGTTTTACCGGCACCACATGGTAAAACAATAATCCCTGACCTAGCCCGTCCATTACCAAACATTTTAGATAATGACTTTTCTTGATAAGGTCTAATTTGGGTAGATGGTTTTAAATCAATTTCAAGGTCAGGGTTTCTTGAATCATTCCGGAAATCGTATTCTTCTAAAACTGGATACTCAATTTCTTGACATCTTCTTTTAACAATTTCAACTGAATCATTTGAAATTTCAAATGAATGAACTGCATCCATATCATCATCATCGTCTTCTTCAGTAGCTTTGTTTCCAACCACATCATTAAAGATATTTTGAGCCGGATCATCAATAGGCTTATTGCTATTGTTATTATTACTATTATTAGGCTTCTTAGTACCAGGAATAGTTAAATCACCTTGAGTTGGAGCAGCATTTTTAACTAACCCATTCTCATTTACCGAACTTTCAGTATTAATTCTTAAAGGTCCAATTACTTCATCTTTTAATAACATTTGAAGTACATCAGCTTGTGCACTTTCTACAAAATATCGATTACTTTTTAATACCAATTTAACTTTCCCATATGAAACAGTAGCACTTCTGATAAAAGCAATAATACTATCAGCAATTGGAACTTTCGATAATCGACTTAATACTTGAATTATATCATCAGTTTCTAATCCTACTGATACAGCAGCATAAAGGGAATAAGGAGTAATTTTATATTCATGGATATGGGAAGGTCTTGAAATGGGCTCAGCTATAGTAATAAGGAAATCTTGTGCTTGTTCAGCTAAGGGAGAAAACGATTCCAACACAATTCTACAATCTTTAGGAGAAATCCAAAGAGGTCTTGAAAAATGATCAGGTTTTAATTTTAAATACGAAAAATCCGAAGTTCCAAAAGCATTTGATACCGCATCTGGTACATAATCATCAGGGATATCAGGAGTTAATTCTACCATATCATCATCGGCAAGTTCCTTATTATCTAATCCAGCCCGTACAGCATTCATAGAATCATCAACCTTTCGTTTTTTATCACCTTGTTCTTTCAGGTCTGATTTATCATTACTAATTTTCCGATCAGGGATCTTTTTTCTCTTTCCAAAACTATAATCATGGTCTGCTTCATCTGAGAAAGAGTCATCAGAAAAGTTCCCTTGGTCTAATTCTGTATAGTTGACTACTTTCCCACGACGTGACATAGTTGATCAAAAAGATAACAACAATGACAATGACAATGGCAAAGAAGAAGATGAAGAAGAAGAAAAAAAAAAAAAGATTATTAATGATTTTGTGAGATCTCAAAATCTTTATAAAGTGAGTAAAGTGAGAGACTGAGCATACGAGAGAGCATGGTCACATGACCTATAGGTGAAATCATAATTAACATTAAATTCCTATTAAAACAGAATTTGATAAATAATACTAGATAATTATATGTAACTAAATGATAGATCGTTCTATATTTTCATCATATCAATCAGTGAATTTATAAGACCCTGATGCAAGAGTAATAGAACCACCTTTATAGGATCCTTTTTTCAACTTATTTTTATTCTTGGTGAAATCTTTCCCTCTAACTTGGAGCAATCTATCGTTAGCTTTTTCACCCCAAGATCCAGCAGCTCCTTTATAAGCATTATCTTGTAAAGCATGATCTTCAAAAGAGACTTTTGATTTATCTATTCTAGAGAAATGCTTTCTTTGACCTGGTTTTAATTCGGATTCTGGTTCTGGTTTTTCTGAGGATGAAGGAATGGAATCAGTAGATGATTCTGACTCAAGGGATTGTAATTTAGGTCTTTTGATTTCCATGGTCGAGAAGCTTTCTAGTCTTCTTTTCGGAGTTGTGGATTTAGGGTCAAGGGTTGATTTTGAGTTTGAATTTGATTCACTATCGGAACTATCTGAGTCAGAATCAGATGAGTCTGAGGAGTCTGAGGAGTCTGAACTGTCTGAACTGTCTGAACTGTCTGAACTGTCTGAACTGTCTGAACTGTCTGAACTGTCTGAACTGTCTGAACTGTCTGAACTGTCTGAACTGTCTGAACTGTCTGAACTGTCTGAACTGTCTGAACTGTCTGAACTGTCTGAACTGTCTGAACTGTCTGAACTGTCTGAACTGTCTGAACTGTCTGAACTGTCTGAACTATCTGAGGAGTCTGAGCTATCTGAGGAGTCTGAACTATCTGAGGAGTCTGAACTATCTGAGGAGTCTGAACCGTCTGAGCTGGAACTGTCTGGGGAGCTGGAACTGTTTGAACTAGAAGCTTTATCGGATCCAGAATCAGAATCAGAATCACTATCACTATCACTATCAGAACTATCAGAACTATCAGAACTATCAGAGCTATCAGAACTATCGGAACTATCAGAACTAGATGACTCCGATTTCTTGCTAGCAGATTCAGTTTTGGTCTTTTCAGAATCACTGTCTGAGTCACTGTCTGAATCGCTGTCTGAATCACTGTCTGAATCACTTGAATCACTTGAATCACTGTCTGAATCACTGTCTGAGTCACTATCTGAACTGTCTTGTGAAGCATCCTTCATATCAATATCTTCACCTTGAAGTTTAGTTAAAGCAGTTTCTAAGTCATCATCAATTTCCGGTAATTTAATGGAATTCTTCGCTATTTCTCTTTTTAAAGACACAGAAGAAGTCTTCAAGTCCTCTTGTTGCTGTAAATACTTTAAGATATAAGCTAGTACTACTTCTCTAGGAGCCATGGTATCGTATTAAAGATCTATCGTTTGATAGAGTGAGAAAAAAAAAAAAAAATTCGAGATGAGCATTGACAATTCTGTTAATTCTGTTATCAGTAAAATGAGCAGCATGTCGTGCGAGCTGAAAAAAAAAAAGAACAAAACCTTGCAAAAAAAGAATAATATATAGAGAAATCATATATTTAACAACACAAATAGACATCGTAAGAGGCAGGAAGTTAATGTTAATCACATAAGTAAACTATTGACTCTTTTAACCTCTAAACACCTGTATGATCCATCAGACCTACAATTGGGGCTTCCCACTATTAGCATAATCAACCGATTCAAGAACCTTACCTTCAAATATCATACTAGCTCTTTCTTGAATTATTTTATTTCTATCATTATTATAAACCACTTCAGGGTGGAACCGATTTTCATCTAAACAAGATTTAGATCTTTTACCTATGACACTAGTAAAGATATCAACCATGACATCAGGTTGATCACCATTAACAAGATGAGTCCCATCTTTAACTATATGATGTTCAATTAAATTTTTTGGATTAGCATGTTCAATAAAATAAGGAATACTTTCAGGAGGATTCCAATTGGCTTTTTCACCAACTACAAAACAGATTTTAGTTTCAATAAATGGAACAATATGATGAGATCTTTGAATGGCAAATACAGAACTAATATAAGTAGTGAATTGATTTAATTTACTAGCTTTACTTCTATATTTCGTGGTTTGAGTTGCGGGATCAAACACCGTATAATATTCATTTTCAATAAATTCCTTTTTAACTCGAGGATCTAAAGTATTATAAAATGACATTTCTCCATAATAAGATTGAAATTCTTCAAAACTATCAAATTCATCCATAATCAATTGACCAATCTTAACGAATCTTTTAGTAAATGTTTTAACCATATTTGGATTATGATAATATACCGCTTCAATTGGAATAATCGTATCAAATAATTGGGGTTCAAAGAATCCAGCCATAATTACATGATGACCCCCTAAGGAATGTCCAACAATAATATTCCTACTAGTAAGATTATTTAAGAAATCATTGTCCATATTATTTTCATGTTTAACAATCTTAATAATATCTTTACCACCATCAGCCCAACCATAAGTCCAGCCTAGTTTTTCTTTATTAACTAATGCTGAATCCCCATGTGAGGTACAATCAAAGGCAATCACTGATCCTAAATACCAATCATTAGGGTTCTTATCAGAAATATCGTATAATTTTCGAATATGATAATTCCAAAGTTCTTTATTCATTCCAGTTCCATGAGAAAAGATCATATTAATTCTAATTTTGTGTTCTGGTACTGGTCCAATTCTAGTGAATTTATTATATACGATTTTCAACTGATCATTTTCTAAGATAGTGGAACCCCGGATTCTTGGATAATGGGCATCACAAGTTTTCTTTTCAACTTTATAAGGCATAATGATTAAGGTATGTTTAATTACAATTGATATACAATTTGCACAATCCTTGCAATTTATATGTGCATTGAATTAATATGTGCAAGTTCCTGTGATTCTGCACTAACATACCGAGGAATATTTTATAAACAGGAGAATCGCAGCAAATGCCCCAGAAAATCAAGAGAAGGGGATTCGGGTTTATTTGGGTGCATTGAATAAAATGAGGGGTACATCACCGACAATCAGGACTTAACGGGGTATACATATCGCTTAACGGAGTATACTTACCGAGGAACATCTTAAAACATGATGCATGAGTATCCCACCGGGTTTATTACTCGGAGCTATGTGTTATGACTCCTGGTAGAACGGTAATTAATTTACTAGTGCAATTTACAGGTGCAATTTGCCAGTCTACCGAAACTTTTATGCATTACTAGAATTATGTACTAATTTGTATCACTAATTACTATCACTAATTTGTATCACTAATTGTATCACTAATTGTATCACTAATTGTATCACTAATTGTATCACTAATTGTATCACTAATTGTATCACTAATTGTATCACTAATTGTATCACTAATTGTATCACTAATTGTATCACTAATTGTATCACTCACTATCACTCATGCCTACTAATATCAATATCATATTCAGTCCCATCAGATGTCTTACGATTATTAAATCGATTCATTCTTCTTTTCCACCATCTCTTTGACTCTTTTCTATGGATATCTTCTAAATATGAATAATCATCCCTTTCACCATCTTCATCAATAGGTTCACCAACTTTAGATTTATGCTTATCAGATTTATTTAATGTGATTTCTAAATCATCAGTTAAGATGGATGGTCCTGATCCCTTTCGTGATATCAAATATTTACTATCTAAATTTAAATCTTTTATAAGAATTTCCCTAGTTCTATTTAATGATTCAATATCTGCAACTCTTTCAAGGGTATCATCTAATAAATCATCAAAATTAGCTTGTGAAGCAATTTCATGAAAAGCTCTCATCATTGGAATTGAATCAGCTCTAACTCTTGATTCAGAATCAATAGTAAAAATATTCAAATTATCATATTGTTGAATATAATCAGGTCTTGTCATAATCTGTCTAGCTCTCCATAATGGTAATTCTGGTAACTCATGATTTCTAAATTGATCTTTGGCTTCTGGGGAATCTTGTAAAATTAATGTGTTTTTTCTATTTCTATCCATTTCAACAAATTCTCTCATCAATAACATGGCTGAACTACTAAATTTCCCATGTTCCATTACATCATCATCCATTGGAAACCCTAAAATCCCACATTGATTTAAAAACCAGGTTTTTTCTCGATCAATAATTTCATGACAAGCATTAAAAATATTTTTATGTCTTGCCACTTGCAGGATATGTTGAGGTCTACCACCAATTAAATCATAAATTTTATGACATGAATCTTCATCTAATTTTAAATTAGGATATCTATGACTTGGGAAATGTTTTTCTCGGATAAATTTTAATGATTTAATGGTTTCAAATCTATTAAAGTCTCGAACATTGATTAATTCTAATCTGGTCCCTAATTTTTTTAATTTCTCATATACCCAGTAATCATCTGAATTAAATAATATAGTAACAAGTCCAGATCCACTCAAACTTTCAGCTTTTTGTTGTAATAATTCAATTAATTTAATTCCCTCTTCATTTTCTTTAATTAAATGTGCGTTATTAATAATCATTATTAAAGGTTTGTTACCAAATTTACTAACTCTATTAATGGCCAATTCTTCAAGTTTATTAAAAGCTCTTTCAATATCCAATAAAGCAGTGGTATCTCTAGGTCCTTTTATACTAAACAACGATCCAATATAATCTTCATTAAAAGTATAATTAAGAGCTCTCCCTAATCTGATTCTAAAAATTTCCGGATCTGCATGAGCATCAAATATGGCTACATTACGTCCATCAACTTTTTTCATTGATTCTAAAAGTAATGACGTTTTACCAGTTCCTTTTTCTCCCACCACTAGAAAATATCTTCCAATGATTTTACCACTAATTATATCATCAAGTAAATGTTGTTGAGGCCTTTCAACCCAATATTTACTAATGTCATGTTCAGCACATTCATCATCTTCTATATGTTTGCTGGTCCTTTTATGTATAGATAATTGATATCCTGGATCTCCTCTATCAAATGCCATATCCATTTTGTCCAATACATGCTTATGATAAAACGTATGATAAAGATATCCAGCTACTCCTAGGATCCCTATTGAACTAAAGGTAATCCCAATGGTTTCTAGGCATTTGAATAAGAATGTATTAAGTTTATGTAATGCTTGTTGAAACTTTGACTCTTTTTCTTCTTCAAATATTTCTTCCTCTTCTTCCTCTTCTTCTGGTTCTTCATGTCTGGGTGGTTTGTTGTTTCCATTATTACCATTACCACCATCATTACCACCGGCCATTGACTGGTTTTGATTCTCAGATACGTCTTTGTCTTGATTACCAGACGTGGTCTGATTGTGGTCATTAGAAATAGCATTTGGATTAGAATCTAGATTGTTGGTATTGTTGATATTATTGCTGGTGGTTCCATTGCTATTACTGGTATTGGTACTTTCATAGGTCCCAGCACTGGCTCCGGCATCACCTGTGGTTGGACTTATGTTTGTCTTCTTTACTTCAACTGGCTCCACTTCTGATGACACCGCCTTCCTTAACGGTACGCTATCATTTTCTGTCTTATATTCATTGTTTTTATTAACACGTTTAATTTTCTTCTGTAATTTCTTCTTATCTTTCTTCAATTTGTCATTCTTTTCTTCCAATTCCTCTGACTGAAGCTCTTCAATTACATCAAATGGTAGAAATGGATTAATGTTTAAAACAGCACTATTGTGAAATCCTTTACATAAAGACGGCCTGATACCAGTGTTAGCAGGTCGGAGAAAGCCTCTGCTTGTTCTAGAGAGTATTAATGATTTCCACATGTTCAACAATTGAACTTCGAACAATTAGATATTTGTGATGAAGTTGGTTTTTCGCCAATTTCAAACCATCTTGGTAGCCGCATCACCAAAATTGATGGAGGCTTTGTTCAAGCCGCACCTCATGATTTATGTACTAAATATATTAAACACTAAAAGATATATCTATAAACCCTAAGACAAGTCAAAACCAGAATCTGTATTTATGGCATAAAGTAGCTTTTCCTTGAGAGTATTTTTATCTTGATAATCTGGTAATTTCAATAAATTCACACAAGTAGATGCAGTAGGTAATCGATTATTTCTTCCACTATTTCTAATACCAAACTTAGGATTTAAAGCTCCGAATCCTAACAATGGAGCCCGTGAAACTGAAGTAACAAATTTAATTAATCTGGATCTCTCTTTACTATCCAATTCTTCGACAACTTCCCAAAAATATTTAATGGTTAAATCATCATCAAAATAACCACCATATTCAACATTCAGTTTCCAATTATCGATATTAATATTAGATTCTGATCCTGATATTAACATTTGCAATTCATTAAAATCAAACATCTTTAGCCAACTAGAAGAGATCATTTCAAATAATCCATTCAAAAAGTATTTGGACTGAATATGCATCGATGTATTAAGTTTAAAGTTAGCAATTTGATGAATATAATTTAACCTATTTGATGAATTGACTTTAATTGATTCTCCATTCTTAATTAGGTCAAATTTATAACTTTTATTATCGACTCTTTGGTTAATAGAAAAATTTAAATCTAATGCCTCTAGTTCTTCGTTTGACATTTTGGTTAATTTCATTAAATTATTAAACAATTCTTTATCAAGAGAATATAAATCATTAAGGGAATTTTTCATTAAATTTTTGGAATTACACCATTTATTTAAGAAAAATGGTGCAAAGGATACATCGATTAAGACTCCTTCATAAAGACATTTCCCAATAATTAACCCCAAAAATCTTAAATAATCCAAATAACCGACCTGAGCTTCACTATCAATGTGATTATAATATTTAATGAAAATTTCATCATTAGGGTATAATTGGTTATCAGAAGTTTCTTTAAATAAATGATATATACCAGTAGGATCAAATCCATCTGCCACTACTGAACTCAAAAATTCTTTAGTTATACCACCACCATCAATCCCAGCTTCCTGTTCACCATATTTATCGAAAAAAGTTACACTAATACGATTTTTAAAATTAGATCCAGTTTTACCAAAACTTGTAAATGCGTCTTGTAGTAAATTATCTCTTCTAATACTAGCCTTTAATTTAGGCTCTTGGAAAAATCCAAAGATTGGTATATCATTAGTGGTTCTTTGTCTATCAAGATCAACTAAACTTTGGAATATTTGAACTCTTTTATTAAATTCAATGAAAAATGGTAATTTATTTAAAATTTCCAATTTTGCCAAAGTATCATTAGCGGTTTTAGTTTTCTTATTAATGACTTTTTCTTCGGAATCCGAATCCTCTTGTAACCTTGATTCTTCTTCTTCAGCAACTAGTTGAATCATATTATCAATATTAAAATTAATCTCTCCAATTTTCCAAAAATTTGGCTCCAAGAAATTTAATCTCAAACTTTTTAAATAAAGTTGATTTAATAAAGAAATTGATATTCCTTTTAATTTATCAAACTCTATATAAATCCAATTACTGTATTGAAAGTTTGAATTAAATATCAAAGTTAAACAAAGAACTTTTAAAAACTTTAAGAAATTAGAAATCTCTTCCAAAGTAAGTTTATCATCAGCAAAACTTTCAAGATCATTAGATACAATTAACCAATACGAATATAATTCTTCAAATGTATAAAGAGTTTTCCAGAAATTATTAATATGAATAACATCTAAATTTTCATATAAAGTTTGGAAATCATTATATTCAAAATAATCTCGTTCTGATTCAAAAACTTGTTCTAATTGTTTATAAATTATATCTTGACTTAATTGATTAAAAAACCATTTATAAGATCCTGGCACAATAGTTATTGAAACACATAATTTATTCTTGAACTCTGGGAGTAAATGAAATAATGATGATACTATACTAAGGGATAATTGAGAATGATCACTATTAGAACCAGTAAATAATTTCATCATGGTCTGAATAAAAGATGAATCATATAATCTTTTTATTGTTTCAATCACTTCACTAGGTACAGTCATAAAGTTCCGATTATCAGCAATATCATACTTGGAGGGTTGTTCATTTTCATGATCTTTATCTTCAAACATATCAGATTCATCTATTGTTATAACTGAAAAAGAAATGGTTGATAGAATATTTCCGATTATTATGTAATCTTGAATAGTATATGATTGATTCCCGTGGATCATAAGAAAATTATTCAATAGATATGTTTTATCAGATTTACTTAGTTTGTTAATCTCTATTATACAAGATTGATCAATCAATGTTTGTCTTAACACCAGAAGAAAATCATTGTTAATGACATCATCATTGTATGACTGGAGACGAGTTAAAAACGTTAAGAATGATGAATAAGAATCTTGGATATTAACCTGTAAAATCAATCGAGTGATCAATACTTGGTCTATATCAATCACCTTCATTAAAGTATTTATAAAATTAGAATATCGGATTTTACCAGTACTAGATGACTTGTTTAATACCAATTCCATACATATAGCAATCTGGTGAATCACATCAGAATATTGACCCATAAAAGGAATCTCTATCACCCTTAATAAGCTTTTTATCAATAAATCATTTGTATGCCTCACAATAACCCATTTCTTTAAAAGCTCTTGTAATTTAGTAATAGCTGCAATTATAGGATTAATAGATCCAAAGGGAAACTTCCATACACTAAAATAGTAGAAATTCGAAACCCATACATTAAAGTCATATTGATTGGTAACTTTAGTATTAATCCAAGGATCATAAAGCCTTTCAGCCAGTGATCTGATTTGGAGATATTTAATAACATTGTGTTTAATTATATTACCACATTTATCTTTAAGTCTTTGTTCTTCTCGTTGTTGTCGTTGTAGTTTTGTCTTTTCAAGGTAATTACGTGAATTACCGACATTATTTTGGCGTCTATCACCAAGATTGACTACTCGTTTTCTGGTTTGACCTGTAAAGTTAATCATGTTGTCATTATTATAATTAGTGATATATCCACAATCGCTCTCATTTGCCTTTATCTCACAAATACCTGGGACCGGAAATTTTCGCAACCTACGCATTGACTGCAAAAGACAGCCATAGTTAATAATTATGGATGGCCATATGTCTATATTTATCTATTGAAAGTAACTACTGAATTCTCCAAAAGAGTTCATTAAATAAGAAGGAATCAAAGACTTCTCCAACAGTGAGAGTCCTGGAACTTCATGAGGTTTAGTTCCACCAGTTAAAACCAATAATGAACCCCCTTTAGAACCACCTAATTCTCCATCATTAGCAAATTTAATATCAGTATATAAAGTATCACCTATCATAAGAGTACTTTCCTTACTAAAGTTTTGATGACCTAATACTACATCTAAGAATAAAGTACTAGGTTTACCAACATTAATAAACTCTCTATTAGCAGTATATTTCATATAATTAACCACACTACCACCAGCTGGAAGTATCAATCCTTCAGGTCCTGGATAACTTCTATCAATATTTGTCCCTATAAAAGGTAAGGATTTGTTTTGATGTAATAAATACTGTAAAGTCAGAGCGATTCTCATGTAATTGAAATCTTTAGTGGATCCAACTACTACAGCTTTAACATCTGGATCAACTTGTAATAATTCATGTTGAGGATGAAATCCTTGATCTAAGCGAGAGTCGGTTCCTCCAACTGGAATATATCCTTCTTCTTTAAGTTCATGTTCAATTCCATGATCTCCTAATACCCAAATTTTAGATCCAGTAGGAATCTTTAAATCATCTTTAATAGTAAGAACTGCGGCATAACAGGTGGGATAAATGTCTTTTTTATTAATGTCTTTAAATCCCAATCTTTGGAATTTATCAACATATTCATCTCTTGATTTAGATGAATTATTAGTAATAAACGCAACATTCTTACCTTTTGATTTTAAGAAATCAATGGTATCAAGCATTCCTGGAATAACTTTTTCATCTAACCAAACCACTCCATCACAATCTAAAAGAAAGTTTTCATAATTATCAAGCAAGGTTTCGACCTGTTGTTTACTTTGAAT
This sequence comes from Yamadazyma taylorii, assembly GCA_030583035.1. Taxonomy (NCBI): domain Eukaryota; kingdom Fungi; phylum Ascomycota; class Pichiomycetes; order Serinales; family Debaryomycetaceae; genus Yamadazyma; species Yamadazyma taylorii. Next base: position 98,229 of record JAJMHJ010000012.1, on the reverse strand, counting down.
GGCAATAGGTGTAGTCATGGTAATGGCAAATGGGTTAAAAATTGTTGTGTAATTTGGTGGTGATTCCTGAGATATTATATGGTTATGGTTATCTCTCTACAAAAACAAAAAAATATTCAATGCGCATATCAATTTTTTTCTGTGCAGCATCCCATCTAATGAAGTACAGTCTGATAAAGAGTGATTATAATAACCCTTCTCATACATCATAAGCTCCAAATGGATAATATTGAACCTATTACTTCCGGAGTCAGTACTAATAGTACTATAAATCCTCCTGAACCTCCTAAAAAGCCTAAGAAAGTAAGAAAGGGACAAAGTGAAGAAGCATATTTAGCCCAAAAGACCCAATTTCATACCTCAGGACCTCTTATCAATACCGATGATTGGTTAGATGACAAACAAGCCCTTAAATCGCTTGATGCTAATAAAAAAACTGATAAGATCCGGATGTTACATGCTTGTGAAAAAGCCTATTATGACAAGAATTATCAAAAATGTCTAGAGTTTATTTCAATAGGTGAAACCCTATTTGGAATTGATAAAGATGAGATTAATCCTGATCAAAGTACTAAAAAGGCAAAGAAAAAGGTGGATAGGGATAAACTAGATTTACTATATATTAAAGAAAAATGTCTACAGAAGTTATCATAAAAGAGAATCGCTCTAACAACTGCATGGGACAATGACTGTTAATTTTATTTATTTCATAACATAATGTACATCATTAAATTTACTCTCGTTTTAGCCATATTCTAAGCTCTATGGTACTAACTTTACGTTTTTGAAAAGTAATATCATCGATGGAGTTTTTATGTTTATGGTGATCTTGTTCCTCAAATGGCTCAAACTCGTCCAATACCTCTACTGTTCCTGTAAGGATATCCACCTTATAATGTAAGTCATTTTGAAGTTTATTGGCTATTCCAAGCGTATTTTCTATTGATTTGCCCATTCCTTTCACCGTTATGTATTTGACTTTTTTATATTCACCACCTTGATATTTATTAGTATGACGAGTAATGGTCTTATTGAATTTGTTTAACATCTTATTAATCCGTTTTAATCCTGATACAAATGGGGTTGATGACTTAACAAAAAAAGTGGTTTCCTTTTCTATCACCAGTTGTGAATTTATATTGGCACTATGTCTGACATGTTTACCATTTATTCTTTGTAATTTATGAGGTCTTATGTACGAATTACTATTCACTTTCTCTTTACTAGAAGTGATAGTATCTAAAGATGACATTGGTTTCTAATACTTTTTGAGGTTCCTAACAAAATTTAATTTTTCAATCGCGATAATTTTTATATGATTTTAAAATACCGTGAATATCGAGCTTCGTTATCTGCTAAATATCTCTAAAGATATACACCCAGAGAATACCAATTTCAATCATATATCCTATCATAAGATTAAGACCACATATACTTAAATCTATTTTTCCCACTAGAATACTTCCTACTCACATACCTTAATTTCCCATTCGGATAATTCTACCCCATATCCATTGTACCCTATTCCATACCGCGTATGTCATTTCCTATAACCCCACCCAATTCTTCTCCTATTGGTGGGTCTAGAAAGAGGAGTAGAGATGATTTTGATGAAATAACTTCACCTAAACGGTGGCAGGATACAAAGATTCATTCTGAAGTCCATAAAAATACCATCCAAATAATGTTACAAGCACAAAAAGAATTGCAACAAAGAGAATTACAACCGAATAATAATCAAGAACAAATGACGGAATTATTAACTAATCAGGAATTAGAACAATCACAGTTCCAATCATCATATAAACAAGCACCATATTGGCCAGTTATCAATCGGGTTAAACATTAAATGAATCAACTACAAATTCAATAAATTGTTCATACATGTATATTAGTTTAGAAAACTTTTAGGGTTTAATTTACATAACAATAAGATTCATCATAAAAATAATAATAGAAAAAACACAAAATGATTAAGGACATTTACTGGTGGAACCCTTAACGTTTGGCCTTTTTCTTGTTTTTGTTTTTCAATAAGACTTTTTGTTTGACCTTGTTAGATTCAGATTCAGATTCTGATTCTGATTCATCTTCCATACTCATCATATCTTCATCATCAACTTCAGCCTCAGATTCATCAACATCCAAATCTTCTTGTTCAACATCCATAGTAGCTTCTTTAGCAGCTTTTCTTTCGGCTTTTCTTCTTAATTCAACATCTCTCATTCTAAGTAATTCTGGGTTATCTTCTACTAATTTCTTATCAAGAGCCATTTGTCTTTCTTTGTTACCTCTCATTCTATTCTTATAGAAAGCTCTTTCTCTCTTTTGTCTAATTTCTTCAACTCTAGACATGGCTTTCAAAGTAGTAGCTACTAAATCTCTATTATATCTAACAGGAACATTTCTTCTAGATGCAAAAGTTAAGGTAGAATCCACGGCCAATTCTTTACCGGCGGCTTTTCTGAAAGCTTTAGTCCATTTCAATTTACGTGGGTTACGACGTTGTTTGAAAGCTTTATGACATTTGGAACGACAAAATCTAAATTCTTTAGCATCATTTCTTACAAACATTATCCCATGAAGGGGATATACTGGTGAAGAACAAAAATGACACAGATAAACTCTCATTGTTTAGTATATGATGAGATGGACGTTTGTTATAAGGATAGACCTGGTATAACTATTGAAACGACCTTTGAACTGTGGATAAAAGATATAATAATCTCTGATAAAAAAAAAAATTTTTGTATCTCATTGATGCGATGGCTCAAACAGGAAATGGGGTGCGGCTTTGAGATGAGCATGCGATGAGGTGAGAAGGGTAGTACCACTAGGGCCCGCACGGGGCACGAGCTCTACTACTACCACTACCACCACCTTACCACCACCACTACCACCACCACTACCACTACCACTTCTCGCTCCTCTACAGTATCATCTACAATAATACCCTCAAATTTTAAACCTGTCATAGTCATATTATATAAAAATTTATTTACTATAAATCTAATCTAACCATTACTCTAATCCCTTAACGTACTTATAAATTTGTCTTACAACATGAACTACTTTCTTGAGATGATCCACTAGCAGCATTTGTTACTAAAGATGATTTATTAAAATTATTATTAGATTGGGGAATATCTAAAGCAGGATTTCTATCAAAAAAGTTAAATGGAGCCATATGAATGTTATGAATTTCTACAGGCATAACTGGGAAATCTTCAACTCTTGGAATATGAGTAAAACCCATAGTAGCCCAAACAACTAAATCATCATTTCTAACGTTATCAACACCATTAGCCCAAACTCCTAAACCAGTATCAGTTTGAGATTGATTAGTAAATTCCCCAGCAGCAAATAATTCATGATCACGATATTTGGTAACCCATAATTGTTTGGTAGCAAATTTAGCTCTTTTAACATTAAAAGAATCTTCATCACCTAAAATCATTTGACTAGCAGGCATAGCAATTTTATAACCAACCGGGTTCTTAGAAATTGGATTAATGACATTTTCATTAATAATTTTATAACTTCTATTAGTAAATGGAGATTGTTCAACAGAACCAGCTTTTTCAACAAATTTTCTATCAGTAACAAATCCAACCCCATAAGGATTTAATTTAGATCTTGGTAATTTAGCCGTATCATCATAAACTACTGAATTTTTATGACCATCAACAGCAGGATCAATTCTAAATGATAAAATATGTTGATGATAAGCAGCCATAACATTTGGTCCAACAATTGTACCCCAAGGAACTTTAACATTTTCATCAATTGGCATAGTTGATAAAATCCCAGTGGCTCTTACTTCAATATCAATAGATCCATCAGTAACAAATTTAAGATTTACAATATATTCATAATTAGCCACAGTGGCAATAGTTTGAACCACAAATTCTCTTCTTCTAGCCACCACAGGATTAGAAGTTCTATAATTAACATGTTTATATAATAATCCGTTATCTTGTTCATGCATACAAATAGTATTTGGAAGTGGGAAAGGTTCACCATTAGCATGAATTCCAACCCCATCCATATATTTAATAACTCCAAGACAATCACACCCTAAATTCAATTTATTAGCATTGATACCAAATCCACAATCCCCTAAATCAAAGGCTTGTTTTCTATGATATGGAGCTCTTGGATCACCATATGGAACTGTCATTTCAGATAATGAAATTCTATAAAACACTTGTCTACCTTTAAAGTTGGCATCATAAACAACAAATCCTTCTCTAGCAGAAAATGAAACTCTAAATTGCCAACCTTGCCAATCAACTTTACCATCATCAATTTTAAATGATGGTCCTTCAGGTTGATTAACTAATAATGGTTTAACATCTCTCATAACAGTTTCCCCGTTTAAATCTGGATGATATTCAACAGCTGGAACTTCTTGCCATGGTTCAGTTGGAGTAGTAGTTTCATCAAACCCTCCTGGTAAATAATCCATTCTAATGAATTTCTTAGAATAAGCTTCAAATACTGGAGAAAATTTCAATGGTAAGGAATAATGATTTGATTCTGAATGTCCATTACCAGCTAAGACATACATAAAAAATTGTACTAAAGGTCTTCTTTCATTTGCATCATCAGTAGCATAAATCCATGGATCATTTCTAACTTGATAACCTTTTGGTAATTTCAATTTTTCAATTTCGGCTTTAATAATTGGATGGTTATTACAATGAGTTTCCCATTCTCCCATATCATCAGGTAAAAATGGACCAACTGTACCAGCTGGTAATTGAGTCTTAGTAATAATATGACCAACAGTAACATTAACTAAAGCTTTATTAAATTCAAGTTCATTGGTATAGTAATAACAATACAATACTCTTGGAATTGGTGGTAATGGTAATCCATATTTTTCAGCTTCTAAGTATTTGATCATATCCTTTTTAGGAGGATCTACTTTATCAATTTGAACAAAATGGACATTAGCATCAGCTGAATATGAATCTTTGACTAATTTAGAAGCAGTTCTGACTTCTTGTTCTTTTACTGAAGAGAATGGATGAACTTTAGACATCTTGGAGTATAATAGCTAACAAGGTAATATATAAAAAACCACAGCTATCAGTAAAAAAAAAAAAAGAAGAAGAAAAAGAATAATCGGTGGGAATTTGGGATTGATTTATATACGTTGGTGTTAACCTTATCGATGAGAGGATTATCATAGAGCAGTATTAGTTTAGTAACTCCGAAGCATACACCTACTTATTAGGGAACGGGTGCGCTAGTTACCGGATCCAGTAAGTAGTTGCGATTTAGTCTTGGTCGTTATATATATAATTAACTCCGTTTTAAGATAAAGGTAGAATAGTTTTCGTCACACCTGAGTCACTAGAATGGTTCTAGTTGATTGGACTGATATGATATCAAATTACAGTGACAGTATCATGTAGTCATAATATGTGATATACCTCATAATATGTGACACAATAAGCCACTACCTCTCTGTTTCGCTCTCTAATTTTGTTATCTCTCTATCCGGTACGCACTAGTTTCCTATCAGCTCGAAAGGTAGATCTTCTTCCGATAAAGGCACATCTCCTATCCGAACTTACAAATTGATCTTTCCGTGGATATAAAATTTTATCTAAATAGTATATATTATATAGAACTAAAAAATCTTACCGTACTGCCAGCGTACTCCAATTAAAACTGGAAATCAGATTCGTTATCATTAGACGTAGATTCGAATTTTTCAAGCTTATCATCATAACGAGGAGGTACCCCACCAGGCAGATCTGATTCTATGTAACCATCATCGTCATCATCGTCATAATAATAATCATCGTCATCGTCATCTACTGCTTCTTGATCGTGTTCTGAATCCAGATCACTCTCAATATCTGAAACTTGGGTAGATGGGTTCTTAGATGCGAAAAAACTTTGTTCAGCAGTTATAATAGCTCTCACTCTTGCGGGTAACACATCAGGCTTATAAAATCTTAAATCAACTCTTCCTACGAGATATAAAATATGAGCTAAACATTCAAAAGTTCCCCAACACATATATGCCACAATTGGCTTACAAAGAACATTATTTTCATAAGCAGGTTTATATTGGAAACAAACAATAGCTCTTAAGATTGACTCTAGAAATGTGAATATGGTAGTGGCTGTGATAATCATTATAGACTTATTATGTTTTAATCCACCTCTTTCATTAGTTAATCCTTCCACCATATTATAATGATGATGAGTAGCCGCAATGACTCTAACCGCATGTCTATGATTATGATTACGTTTCATAAATGTTTCTTCAGCATCTCTTGCTGCTCCTGGTTTAACAAAATAAAATGGGTGAAACGATTCAATCCACCATGGTTGATAAGTATATAAATTTTCATCTTTTCTGGTAGGTTTGAAAAAATATGATAACCCTAATAATGAAACAGCTGTTAAAGAATATAAAATAATTAATATAGAAGAAGCCAGTACGGCAACTTTATAACTATGATTAGCACCATGACTTAAATAATAAAGATAGGGTATTGCAGAAGCTAATACAGTCATAGCCACAACCCCAGCTACAATACCATACAATGCAAACATAATATATCTAAATAATCTTCTGTCACCTCCTACTGGGTGTCTCCAAGTAAATAATCTTTGAGCCAAGACTAAATTGACAGAAATTAAAAAGACTCCTCCGACAATTAAAAATACTTCTGAAGTTAACCCGGTATTGACGAGTAAAATATTTGTAGACCATACTGCTCTTAATGCCCACCCAATACCTTTCATAACACAAATCCCACTAAACGCTGCAGAAATATAAAATAAATGCCCTCTACCAGCATTAATTATAAATAATGCCCCATGCATTATTGCAAATATAAAGAATACTACCGTGAATACAATTGAAGGAGCAGTATCGTACAGGGTAGGATATCCTCCAAATAAATTGTTTAAATTACTAACGGCCCGATCTTTAATTACTGTAGGAATTTCTGGTCCCAACAAATTTTCAGCATAATTAGCTAATTTTAATACACCAGTGCCTTTATCTGCTCCATTTTGAATGGCAAATAGTAAGGCTAATAATCCATCAGATCCAGTGTATTCCCTCTCTGACATGACTGAGGTACGTTTATTACTATATCAAATATTCCTATAAACTTGTGGCGCTCATTAATCATTTATATGATATTATTTTTTAACCATATTATTTTTAACCCTCATTGACATTTTAGTTGGTTAAACCAAATTGAGTAATTTTTGTTCATTTTTTTCTCCGCAATTTTTTTTGAGGAAAATCATCGCATTCCCCATGTTGTGTGAGATGCATGAGGAGTAATAATATAAGAACCATATGCATATAACTGCAACCTGAATCTCTGATAAAGCACCAATATTACTACAAAAACCCTGCTTCTGCAACCATTGAACCTATTAGCCTAAAACTCGCATCGCTGGCACTATAACTTCTAGTTCTATTTTTATGAATTTATAATCTCTATTATACTTATATATAAATCTATCTGTGTTAACCTAAATCACAATGTACATAATGTACTGGTATTAAACAACTGGGTAGCTGAAACTAACTTCAACCATTGACCTCTTGATAAAATAAGTCCCATTTCTTATTTCTCATTCCTCATTTTTTAATGCCTAATCCCCGCTGGTACAAGAATCAACCTTAAATTCATATAGTATGGAATGAGGAGGGGGTCGCATCTTGATAGCACGTTCAGTTAATATTACCGGAGAATATGGCTTTAAATCCGGCCTAAAGCCTAAACTCTGGTGTTCAACAAAATTGTTGAACTAACACTATTATATGTGACAATAAATGTGACATAATAATACTACTAATCAAATAAATAAACTATCTGACTTTAACCTTTGATTGAGTACCTGAACTTGCTCACCTAAAAATGAAATTCAGACTCAACATCACTATTATCTAATTCATGAATTGGGTATCCTGGATGATTTCTTTGACCAACAGCTTCGGTGGAATAATGAGGAGGTGAATTATCAGATTGTTTTAAAATCGATTCATGATATTCATTATTTGGTTTTAAATCATCATCTAAATCATCAGATCCTGGATCACTAAAGTATTCATCTTCTTCATCACTATACTCTAAATCAGTGTCTTCAGGGGTACGATTAATAGATTGTTCAGCCGTAATAATAGCCCGAACTTTTCTAGGTAAAATGTCTGGTTTATAAAATCTTAAATCGACTCTTCCAATCAAAAATGATAAATGGATGAATACTTCAAATAATCCCCAAACGATATAAAGAACAGTTCTTTGGCCGCAAGGACCAGCTTCAAAATTAATACTGGATTGAAATACGGTTATACATCTGACAATTGCCCCAATAAATATTAATAGGGTAGTTATTGTAATAATAATAATGGATTTATTATGAGATAAATCCCCTCTCTGATTAGTTAACCCTTCAACAACATTATAATGATGGTGAGTAGCAGCAATGACTCTAACCGCATGTCTATGATTATGGTTACGTTTCATAAACGTTTCTTCAGCATCTCTTGCAGCTCCTGGTTTGACAAAATAAAATGGGTGAAACGATTCAATCCACCATGGTTGATAAGTATATAAATTTTCATCTTTTCTGGTAGGTTTGAAAAAATATGATAACCCTAATAATGAAATAGCTGTTAAAGAATATAAAATAATTAAAATGGCAGATACCATAACACAAATTTTATAATTCCAAAATACATCGACACTTAAATAATAAAGATATGGAATTGCAGAAGCTAATACAGTCATAGCCACAACCCCAGCTACAATACCATACAATGCCAACATAGTATATCTAAATAATCTTCTGGAACCTCCTACTGGATGTCTCCAAGTAAATAATCTTTGAGCCAAAATTAAATTTGATGCTACTAATCCAATAGATGCTAAAATTAATAAAACTTCATCAGCAATTCCCATATTAACATTAGTAATAACACTACTCCAAGTAATTCTAACCGTGTACCCTACTACTCTCATGGCACAAAGAAATGCCCAGAATGAAGTAAGATAAAATTTATGACCTCTTGATAAATTAACAAAAAATATTACACAGTGAAGAATCATTAATATTCCAAATACTGCTACAAAAATTGCCAGTGGTACCGTATCTTTCTCTGGGGTTGGATATCCTCCAATTAAATTATTCTGAACTCCCACATTATAGTCTAATAGGATTGCTGGTATCTTTTCTCCTAATAAATTCTTTCCAAAGATGGCGAATTTATTAATCCCACTTCCTGGGTCTCTACCATTCTGTAAAGCATAGATTAATCTCATCATATATGTTGTTGCGGTATAATCTACTCCATTATATATGATTGGTGGTTCTTTATAATCTACTGTCATCTTCCCAAATGAAGTCTTGCTGGTTTTATTAGATGTAGTGGGTTTTTAATGTTTTTTTTAAAGTCATCCACTTTGAATAATTTACCACTAGTTAAAAATAAAAAATTTACCTTGTCTTTATCATAAGCTAATTTACATGTTTAATTAATTACCTAATTGGGTAAAGTGAGTGAGGTATGTGAGATATGTGAGGTGGGGCACAGGATCCACATACAATGGAAAGGCCGGTGAATTAGCTCCACAAACTTATTGTTCGCACCAGATGGACTGGAGAGTAAAAGAGCCCGTTGAGAATTTATCTCTCTTGCACTACCGTCTAAGGGTTCGGTGTTTGCAACCAACGTCGTGAGAGATGTTTTTGCAACCGTTAGTTTTTGTTTTTTTTTTTTTTTGTTTCTTCTCCTTTCAATCTTTTGTTTAACGCCCTCTTTAAATGAGCAATAAATCATATAGTAACCCATTACGGTTGGTAGGAAATTGGGCGAGACAGGTGGAATCAGTAATGTTAGAACAAAAAAAATTCAAAATCATCTGGTTGTCTCTTGTGTTATACGGATTATGTAATTTAATCAATTATACTTGTTTGTATTCTATAAAAAGTCAATTGTCTCCTGTTGATGTGGTTTCATATCTCAACAATAATAACGCTCCACTGTCTACTCCACTGCCTGATGATTTCTCCAAAGAATTCAAAGAACTAATAAATGCTACTACTTCCATTAAACCCAACTTGGTAGTAAATAATTATAATTTATTAAGAGATTCATATTTAAGAAATGATCAATATTATTTACAAAATATTAAAGATATCACCATAACTATTACACCAATAATTTCTACTTCTACAAATCGTGTTTCTGTTGAATTATGGGATGGGTTTTATAATTTCACTAGTATGACTCCTATAGTACTTAACCCTCAAATGGGTACTACCATCAAGTATGATATCCCATTTGGGCTTGGTGATTTCGCTCACAATGGTATTTCTAGCTTGGTTAAGACCCATTTGGAACCCTTATACAATTCATCTTATAACATTAAATACCCTCAATATCAATTGAAAGTTCTTGATAGATTTAGATCTTTGGTTGATGTTTCGAATTTTGGAATTTTTGTGGCTTCATTAGTATTGATTTCAGTTCTAATTTCTATGTCACTTATTTCTGAATTAACTTCTAGTGTAGTTGTTTATTCATCTATCTCATTATTACTCATGTCATTCATAGCTATCTTGACATTTCAACTATTAAATCTGGTAATGATAATCCATTTCCACTTAAATGTTAGTGATGATAAATTCCTAAAGAAGTTCTTTCTTACTTTGGGTCAAGTTCTTTTGAATGGCGTTTTTTCTTTTAGCTTATATGGTTATTGTATTGATATAATGTTTTTGAACATTGATGGAATTATAGCTGATTATAATTCTAATACCCTTGATTCATCTCATCCTGAGATGTTTTCTTCTGATATTAAAAATAATGATAATTATGATGATGGTGATAATAATAATAATGGAAATGATACAGATTCCGATTTCAATATTCAACAATTGGTTATTAACAAAAGAAGTGTGGAACCTATTTCTAAATTTACCGAAAAACTTTCAGAATCCTCAAGTGTTTATTCAGGAAGCAAACCCCTGAGCAAAGGTGGTTCAAATGGAGGAAATCATCAAAGTATCAATGATGATACTAACCTAAAATCATTTGACCCTCGCGATAAATATAATTATAGTACTCAAGCTTCTAGTCCTTATAACACCAACCAGGATTCTTATTACCGTCACTTGTATACCGGGCCCATCAACTATCCAAGTACCGCACAAGTGTTGAAGAAGAATCCTATGATAATTCAAAGGCATAATACTGCACCATTACCATTCACATCTCCCAGTAGTATCAATACTGATTTTGAAAAATTCAAAGAAGAATTAATGAAATACTCCAGTAATCATAATGATTCATTCGGTAATACTGCCCTTCATAATTATTCGGGGGTGAATTCTAATAGAGGTAATAATAACCATAATCAAGAACAAAGAATGAATGATCCTCAAATGAACCCATCGACCACATCTTCGAATTCGAATTTGAAATAGGACTTGGCTTCAAAACATAATGATGAAACAACTAAACCAAACTACCTGGATATTTTGCAATGATTGAATTCTTTTGTTTGTATTCTCTATCTCTATATATACATATATAGGTAAATGTACCCATTATCCCTATATGTCATCATCATTATTAGGATTAAGACTTAGTCTTTCCTCTAAAGTAGGCTTAAATGGCCAACTATCGAAAACAGATATAACATGTTGAAATTCCTCAGCTGTTAATTCACGAGGAGTTTTATCCAATAAATGACTTAAATGAGGAGATAAATCTTCTTGAGCCCCTGGACTAATATATTTCAATCCATCAGAAAGTGGACGGGTGGCTCTATACATTAAAATTTGAGCAACAAATTCCAATGATTCGATATCAATTGGTATGGTTGGTTTTGGTTCCACCTCTACTATAGCCATTCTAGTAGGCATAGGTACAATAGTAGTTAAAGGCAACACCACTGGTTGGTCTTTAATCAATAAGTTTGGATCATAATTATGACCATCTGGCATATAATTATCCCCTTCCATTTCATTGATAGCAATCAATTTAGTATCGGTGAATATATCTCGTTTAATAGCACTTCTATTTCTTTTATTAAACCCTGGTCCCGATAAAAATTTTTGTGCCGTTTGTTCGGGAATTGCACATATCATTCGAACCCTTCCATATTTCTGTAACCAATTCTTATGAGCTATACACAGAATCCATTGAGCAAATAATGATTCTCCATAATTAGTTGATAATAAATTGGCCACAATTAATAAATCACTATGAAGGTGATCTTCCTGTTGATATTTAGGCTCAATTAATTTATCTTTTAATATCATATCATCAAAAGTTTCCCATGTATATCCACTATAAGGATAATATGCTAACTCACCGGAATAATTAGGATCTTTATTAATGAGTGACATTAACTCTTGGTAATGAGGATGACAATTCTTATTATCTTCAATCAACACATGTTTTTTAGGTTTCAACTCATGATTCACCATAGTGGAGAGCATTCCAAACCCACTAAATATATCAACAATCTCTAAAGATTTCTTTGAATGAGGGTATTTACTAGTCAAGTTTAACTTATCGATAATGGTTTGACATGATTGTGGATCAATAAAAGACTTTAGGCTAGTTCGTTTGGTGGGGAAAAACTTGATCTCTTTAAGTAACGGATTAAACGAGCGAACAGTTCGTGACATTCAGAGAAATGCGATTCTAACAAGTAGAACAGATGGAATAAAACGAATAAAAACACAACACAACCACAAGTTAGCAGTATCTGACTATCAGTAATTAAATAAGACTTTAGTATACTTCATCGCGAAATAATTTGACTGCGAATTTTGATGCGAATTTTGATGCGAATTTTGATGCGAATTTGATTAATTTCTAAGCCCTTGATTTTCCTCTGCTGATAAGACCATCATGTCTATTAATAATGTAATATTAAAAGAGAACTATAAAAAAATCCTAGGTTCCCATGAAATACCTTTTGTCTTAAGTACAGATGGTACTGAGTCCTTAAAATTTGTCAGCAGCACTGCCAGGCAAACATTATCAATTCACCTGAAACCTTCATCCCAATCACCATCAATTAATATTAGCACTAAGGATGGATATTTATATTTGACCACAAAACGATTGGTGTTTATTACTGCTACTCAAGGTGATATTAATACTTTTCTGATTGATTTATCATTGACGCCAAGATTACAATTGTCACATGAGTTGAAATCACCATGGTTTGGTCCTAATTACTGGAGATTTATGTTTTATAGTGTAGCTACTCCTGCTATAGCAAGTGACGGATTTCCAAAGAATAATTGGTTTGAAGGAGAAATACGGTTCAATGAAGGTGGTTTATTTGATTTTGTGGATGTATTTAACCGTACATTGAATGATGCTGTGATGAATACTCATATTGATGATCAACTACCTGCCTATGGAGAATGAACCAAATAGTATAGTGTTTATATATTAATTAATTTACATTTATCTATTAAAACTTATTACATAGAAATATCATTTGACTTCTTAATTTACATTGAGTTATCATCATCATCAAAGTTGATTCCTTCGGGAATATCCATATCCATATCTTCAGGGATGATATCATTATTGTCACCATTTAGACCGACACCATCAATAGAAGGAGGTTGAGTTGGTGATTCTAATGATGGTGATGGTAAATCTGTCGGTGGGGCTTTATTATCAGCTGATTCTGTTGGAGTTTCTGATTTGACTTCGGGTTTTCCTGCTTGTTCAGATACTTTTATATCATTTTCTGATGTTATTGGCGCTTTAATCGCCATGTCATGTTCATCTTCAATAATTTTATCATCTTGTGATGATGATGCGCCTGTTACTGATGCGTTGGTAGGTTTTGGAAGAATTTGTAATGGTTTTAAAGAATACATTTCATTAAATTGTTCAAAATCGATGATCTTTTCAATTTTATCTTCTGGTAGATTACATAACTCTTTGAATTTTTCAATTGCCAATGTCTCCAATTCTGAAGCATCTTCATAGACAACTGACCCTTCTTCATTATAAATTCTCGCATTACTAAAGATCAAATGAATATCTTCTAAGAATTCTCTGATATCCGTGTAAGCCTTGGAAGAGATCCTCTTTTTGATAGTATCAAATGCAAGTGGGTTTTTAATTAACACATAATAATCAGGATAAAACTTTTTAGAAGGTTTAACTAAGAATAATTCACTCAAGACTCTACCAGATTCATTGGTATAATTCACGAGATATTGAAAGATAGCATCAATCAATTCTTGTAAATCATCACGTTCTTTTGGAGTTAATGGATCTATTGATGGTACGATTCTATTTAATTGAGAACCACCTCTTCCGCGTCCACGTCCTTTTCCACGTCCTTTAGGTTTTGCTTTTGCTTTTATATTAGAATTAGCAGTAGCAGTGGTAGTAGAGACAGCATTCCCGCCATTATTAACTCCAGCAGAAGGTGTCAGGGACCTTTGTTTCTTAGGTACTGGTTCTTCTGATTGTTCATTTTGTATATCTTCTTCAGAATCGTTTTCAATAAAATCATTCATGTCATTTTCAGCCGATTTTGGTTTTGTTTTAGGTCTACCTCTTGATCTTTTAGGTTTAGCAATCCCATCTTCACCATCACTATCAGAAACAACACCATCAATTTGTTTCAACCATTGTTCTTCAGTCAAATGATCATCATAATGAGCAACCTTTCTTTCTCTAGTACCTCTTCCATAATCATCCATTACAATTTCATCCTTCTTGATTAAAGTTTCTGGATCAGCTTTATAAACCTCTGGTAATTCTTGATCACTAAATAATCTGGTTGGATAAGATGCTTCACGAGTTTCAATCACTCTTTGCTCATCAAGATATTTGAAAGTATCCATTTCTCCATCATTTCTTGCGATAATTTGATTAAGCTCATCATCATCAAGTTCATTATCATCATCCTCGGCATTTTGTTTACGTTCTTCTTCTTTTTCAATCAATGCTCTTAATAAAGCTTCTTGTTCTTCTGCAGTGGATTTATTATCAAATTTACCAGCTTGAATAACCTTACCATCAATTTCTAATTTGGCATGTGCTCTTTCTAAAATCATTTCTTCAACCGAATCTTCGGTAATCAACCTTAAGATTCTAACTTCATTTTTTTGACCAATTCTATGAGCTCTATCTTGAGCTTGTAAATCTTGATGAGGATTCCAATCTGTATCGAAAATAATAACAGTATCAGCAGTTTGTAAATTTAAACCTAAACCACCAGCTCTGGTTGATAATAAGAAACAGAAATATTCTGAATTTTCAGCATTAAAAAGTCTTAATAATCCAGTTCTATCATCTGCTTTAGTAGCCCCATCTAA
This sequence comes from Yamadazyma taylorii, assembly GCA_030583035.1. Taxonomy (NCBI): domain Eukaryota; kingdom Fungi; phylum Ascomycota; class Pichiomycetes; order Serinales; family Debaryomycetaceae; genus Yamadazyma; species Yamadazyma taylorii. Next base: position 82,866 of record JAJMHJ010000012.1, on the reverse strand, counting down.
TCTCATATATTTCAAGTCTCTTAATCTTAAAAAGTCTTCCATAATATCCATGATTTGAGTCATTTGAAAAAATATCAATACTCTATGACCAGTAGCTTTAAATTTAGGTAAAATTCTATCAAGTAATTCAAATTTACCGGCAATTCTCCAAATATCATGATTGTTTTCTGATTTAGGGTTTATTAAATTTTCCACTTCTTCATAAACAAACGGATGATTACAAATCTTTCTTAATTGCATAATTTGATTATTAGCATTCTTGATTGTAACAGGGTTACCATTTTCATCAGCTGCATATAAAACATTATACCGTAACATTTGTTGATATAATCTTGATTGAACAGAAGACATCTTACATTTGACCACTTTTTCAACTTTATTAGGTAAATCCTTTTCAACATCTTTCTTTAATCTTCTTAAAAGGAAAGGTCTTAAAACTTTATGTAATCTTCTAATAATCAATAAAGTTTCTTCTTCTGTTAATTCTATCTTATCTTGACCACCGGTATTGGCAAATGGGGTATTAAACCATTCATCAAAGGATTTAACAGAGTTGAAAATTTTAGGTAAAACAAAATTTAATAAAGCCCATAATTCAGGTAAATTATTTTGTAAAGGTGTACCGGTTAAAATTAATCTATTATCACTGTGATAATGATGAGTTAAGGTTTCTGATAACTTAGAATTAGAATTCTTCATACGATGACCTTCATCAATAATCATATGAACCCATTTGACTCTAGATAATAAATTTCTATCCTTGATGATATATTCAAAAGTAGTTAATAAAAGTTGAAAGTTACCAGTTTTGATATCATGTTGCAAAACTTTACGTTGATTAGGAGTTCCTTTATAAGTAATCTTTTTAATTGAAGGAGCCCATTTTTCAAATTCAATGTTCCAATTTGTTAAAGTAGACAAAGGAACAATGACTAAAAAGGGTCCAGGAATATGTTTGAATTCGATCAAATAAGTAATTAATGAAATGGTTTGAATAGTCTTACCTAATCCCATTTCATCTGCCAAAATCCCATTTAAATGATTGTTAAATAAAGAAACCATCCATTGTAAACCTTTGATTTGATATTCTTTTAAAGTACCACCTACTAAAATACTGGGTTGCTTAGTGACCACTTCCTTAATACGATGAGCAACATGATAATAATCTAATTTTTCTCGTCTTTCATCCTCAGACATATCAGCTGGTACAACTGAATCTCCATGTTTAGCATCGGCCTCTTTCTGTTGAGTTTGAACGGCTTGAGCTAAAGAATCTAAGAAAGAATTGGTTTGTTTCAATAAATGGGTAATTCTTGTATCCTTAGTATGATCTAACAATTTCAAATAAGCTTCTTCATCATTCAGTTTTAAGGCTTGTAAACGTTGTTTAGCCATTCTTTCAACCCGCTTTTGTTCTTCTTTAGCCACTTGATTATGGAAACTAGCAACTTTATTGGTAAATCTATCAACTTTATCCTTCTTTGTATTAAACCTTTCTTTTCTAGAAATAATAGACTTTTGAATATTATCTATGAGTTTTTGATGCTTCTGGTTTAATGCTTGTACCAAAGAATGAATTTGTTGTTTATATAATTCATGACTTTCTGCTACATTCGAAATGGATAAAGCATTATACTTAGCTAAGAAATTAGGATGAGAATTGGGTAACAAGGACTTATTGAACCAAATATGAGATAAGAATTTACCTTTTAAATCTTTTTGGAATGGCAATAATTCTAATTTGTTTATTTCTGTCTCGATTTCTTGTTTAGAATATTCATCAATACTATCATTCTTTAAATTAAATCTCAAATCTGTTAATCTTTGATCTATTTGTAAAAGTAAAAAAGCTTCTCTGGTTTGCTTAATTTCATTTATATCAAAACTATCAGGGTATAATCCAGGATATTGGAATCTTGAGTTCCCATTGTATAAATCACTATATGGCATGTCGGGTAACTCATTTCCAACAAGACGAGGAACCTCAAAGCAATCTACTTGAATATTAGGTTGATTGACTGGTATAATAGCCTTCTTATTTTCAGCTCTATTGGGAACTAAGTCACTGAGATACAGTGGAGGTTGAGGTTTCATCGAAACCACAAGGGATTCCTCTTTTCTCTTTTCTGGAATCATAGATTGACTATTTCTTTGTGGTTGATTTCGAGGTCTGGATGCTCTCTTACCTGGCAATTGTTGACCCATTGAATGAGGTGCTGCCAGAGCAACATATGGAGAGTTATTGGGTCTACTGGAGGGACCAGAAGAAACCGCAGAATCTCCACCATTCATTAAAGGAGTTCCCATGTTACCACCAATCATAGAAGCATTATTAGCATTCTGTTGTTGTGGTGGTGGTATTTGAGATGGTGCAGAAGGGTGGGAGTGAGGTTGTGGTGGTACCTGTTGAGGAATTTGTGGTTGTGTTTGTGCTTGTCCTTGTGGCTGCTGTTGTGGCTGTATATTACCTTGTAATTGAGTTTGAGTTTGGGGAGCTTGTGGAGGAATATTAGAAAACAATTTTGCCAGTTCTGTCAGAGGCAAATAATTACCATTAGCAAAAGCCATTGATTCATTAGTAACAAATTCAGTCAAATTTTGAGGAAACTGTGGATTACCAGAACCCGGATTCTTTAATAATAACTTTAAAGCTTGATATTGAGCTTTAACTACTTGAAATTGTTGAGCAGTGAATGCAGAACCACCGAGTTGATTGTTATTATTATTGTTGCTGTTGTTGTTACCGTTGTTATTGATATTATTTCGATAAGCTGCTTGCTGTTGTGCTTGTGGTTGAATTTGAGATGGTTGTCTTTGAAATTGAGGTTGACTTGGGCTTTGGGTTGGAAGTTGACCTTGACCTGGCTGTTGACCTTGAGGACCATAAAAGCCTTGATTATTTTGACCCTGTACTTGGGATATTGCTTGAGGGTGGGGTGCTGAATTTTGATGTGGTGAATTAGACATGGAAAGTTGCCCATTTGAAACTGATTGATTCATCATTGGATTATTATTATATGGCATTGCTGGAGTACCTCCCATCATATTATTATTATTGGTATTAATATTACCCATATTTGCATTCATTCCATTCCCGTTGTTGTTCACATTTCCCATGGTATTCATGTTACTTGAACTGTTCATAGACGCCATATTTCTTCCCATATTCCCCATAGTATTCATGTTATTCATGTTCATAGTACCCATATTATTGATATAGTTATTATTGGCATTAGCAGAGGCTTGACCAAAGTTTTGATCTGTCATATTTCCTTGTGAAGACATTTGGTTCGAAGATTGGGATGTTACTTGTTGGGGTGGTTGTGAATTAGTTTGCATTGGAGAATGTTGAAGACCCTGCTGTGGTGGTGATTGCAGGTTTAATCCTTGTTGTTGTTGTTGTTGTTGCTGTTGCTGCTGTTGCTGTTTTTGTTGTAGAGACTGTTGGCTCTGCTGAATCATCTTAATGATCCTGGTTAATTGAGCATATTCTGGAATGTTATTAGCTTGGTCTCCAAACTGTTCTCTTAGACTATTCCAACGATGAACAATCTTCTGAAAGTCTTCTCTCAGAATCTGCCTATTCATTATTATGCTGCTGATATTATTTCAGACGGGTTCTATAGTCAGGATTCAGTCGGTCGAATTAAAAATTAGTGGAATAATAGATTGATTACTGATTACCCCTCGAATATATGCCCTATAACCGTTATCAAGTAAATAATTGTTTAAGAAATTTTTAATGAAAGAGCGAGCCAAGGGCTGGACGTGCGCGCGATAAAATAGTTAGCCTCACCAGCCAAAAACTACAAGCAGAAAACTACCAGCAGAAAATTTGAAGTTGAGGAAAGCTTAGCATAGAACTGGAGCCTTTATAGGATATATATGAGTATATATATACATATATAGTGACATTAACAAACTAGATATTAAATACGAAGCACATGACTCGTTGTCAAAGACAGATGATATGATTGGTATTTTAAATGCTTTTACTAGTATTGTTACCAAAGAGTTTGCAGCAACAGTGATATTTGCAACAGTAATTTAGGACTGTTAATCTTTGTGCCTTGGGATACAAATAGTAACTTTAACTCACATAAATAGATTGTTAAGTAGAGATGGTGTCTGATAAGATCTAACGGTCTAGGATGGAATCTAAACCTGTCCTTGGTGAATGAAGTAATTAGACTTACCATATGCTTTACTCCCCCATATTACCTCAAGTTATAGTCTACACTATTAACTTGGTTTCCAAAGCTCACCTTCACCTCTAGGAGCATAATTAATAGAATCAAATCTTTCAACAGTAATGGTTTCTCCATTCAAATCAGATCTAGTTTCATTAGCAACACCTGGAACTGATTGACTGGGATTTTGTTCCAGTTGCTGCTTCAGTTTATTTGATTTAGTAGTTTTACCTTTTTTACCTCTGGGTTTGCCTTTATTTGGTTGATCAAGTTCCCTATAAGTATATAATGAAGTATCAATCGTATTTTGAAGAATACTATTATGGTGGACTTCATCTTCCAAGCTAAAAGATTTGTGAGGATTATATAATTTATTAATATCATAAGATTGAAACAATAATAATTCAGCTTCATTAACATTCATACAATCAATTCCATAACTAGAAACCCAAACATTGGTAACTGAATCCTCAGTAATACATTTCCATTCTTGTAAAGGATCATTAACTTGATGTTGTTCAATGAATCTTTTATAGATACATGAGCTGATAAGATATTTTAATCTAGCAGGCATAATGGCAAAGTTTTCAGCATTAGCAGCTGCTTCTAAATAAGATTTTGAATTTTCATATTGAATATCGTTTAATTTACCATTAAAATGATAAGCTAATCTTGAATCAAATTGATCTGATAATTCCCCATAAGTCTCTGGTCTTTCACCAATTAAAGTAGAATCAAACTTTGTTTTGAAATTTGGAAATTCTTTAATTTTTGGTTGATGAATTTGATAATTTTTACATTTATTCCAATGAGGTCCTCTTTCATGAGGGGCTTCAATACTCATATTAATAGTGAAATTTGAAGTGACTTCTTTAGTGGTCATATTATGTTCAAACAATTGATCAATGAATTTAATTGATTGCCTGGCATAGGTAGCAATCATTGATGTCCCCTTTTTCAAATATTCAAATTCATGTAAAGTATAAGAAGGAATATAAAGGTTTACTATGGTATGGGCATTCAGGACCTTTTGATTCACTCCTTTTATATACTCATCAGTATACCATCTCTTAATGTTTCCTATTCCTCTGGTGAATGCTGAAGGATCTAAGATCAAGTTAATTCTTCGGACGTTCAGGTCTGTTTCATTATTCTCAAGTTCTATTCCGGATTCAACTTGTGAACTAACTCTATTGGGTGGTATCCCATCAGGAGTCTGATCGGATCCGGGTATATTATTGTGGTGTGGTTTTACATTAATTTCTGTTGGATTCTGACCCACCAATTCATCAAAGTTGTGGTGGTTATTTACTCCATCATCGTCGTCAGACATGATAGTCTAATGCAATTAAAGATTTGTGATCTCACTTTTAGTGCGAGTAAAGCAAGGTCTAAAAATGGGTGAAGGTGTGGTCAAAAGAGAACCATAGCAGTAACTCTAGCGAATCCATTAATGACTTGTAACACCTTTATAAACATTGAAATGAGTGGTAAACTAATTCAAATCTACGTGGCAAGGGTGTTGAGGGTGAAAGGATGGTGAAGGCCCCCCAATCAATAGGAACACAACACTAACTATATAAGAGGAAATACCTACATCAAACCAGTTGTTTAGTCCCCTCCGAATTCTTCTACAAAAGTTTCTACTGGACCAACATGGTTTTCAACGCATCTTCACTATATGGTACAGCCCATTATAGTGATTGTTAAGTATATCATGATATGATCTAAAATTGTTAGTCTAGTTCGAAATGCTATATTAAAAGCCTAAGAATAAATCAGATTTGTCATTAAAATCAGGGACCAACAGGTCTAATACTAGAGATGTCAGAAATAAATATTTTTAAAATAAATGAAAGAATTCATCCTGTTATTCTTAGGTGTTTATCTTGGGTTGTACATACTGTAAACTGTGTTAGTTATAGTTATTTTACTGTTTAGTAAAATTTTCACTATAAAAATTTTTTTTTTTTTCTTCTCAGCTCTCTCAATTTTGTCTGTTCCCAAGTCGTGTGCGTTCAATGATAAATGACTGCAAAATATATTTCTATCATCAATTAAAAGCACTTCTACAAACGATATCTATAGATATATAGTATTGGACAATGATAGAACAATCTGTTTTTAAAATTAGGTATCATTATTGGATCTTTTTTCACGTTTTCTACGTATTCTATGTGTTTCTGTTTCAAGTTTTTTTTTTTTTTTTTTTTTTTTTTGCTGCAAATGGTGAATTTCACAATTGATGATGATAAAATGCTAATTAAATGGAAAGCTCAACAGTCTCATTTCACGTCTACCATTAGTAATTTCTTTATCAAGGCTATCAGTTTTTTTGCTTAAAGTATTAAGAGTAGTATGATCCAATCCAAACCCTTCTTCTAAAGCAAATATGGTTTCTTGAAGTTCGATTAATTCCTTATGATAGATTTCAATATCATCATTTAATTCGTTTTGTTTTTCAACCAATTTTCTTTTCCATTCCTTGAACCGTTTTTCTTGATTATTAATCTCTTCACTGAATTTATCCTTTAAAAGGTTTTCTTTATACTTCAAAACATCATCACTATTTTTGTTAATAGCTTTAAATTGACTATATTTCATTTGAGAATATATCAGAAGTTCATGTAATCCAGTAGTTTGGGCACCGCTACCAGTTTCGGTATCGGTAATGAATCTATCCAAAAATGCTCCTCTAAACTGCTCATAATGATTCTCTGTAGATAAAATAAAATCTAACATATTGTCAGATATTAAAATTCGTGATAGTAAACTAAACTGACAATAATTGGAATCACTAACATCAATTATCCCCCAAGGGTATTTCCTAACTCTAACAGCTACCCCACCTTTAACCAAAGTTTCATTAGATCCAATGATTGAAAATGGTAAGTTTTCATTGATTTTCATGTGCAATTCCTCATCAGTTATAAAATCACAGAATTTAACTTGACTATTATTAAAATGATTTTTTAACCCCATTTTAAGAGTTTCCATTTCTTCCACATTTAAACAATCACTTTTCCCAATTACTGGAATCACATTTACCTTACTAGCCAATTCTTTAATAATAGTTAAATCTAATGGAGAAAGTTGTTTAGAATGCGGAGAAAGGATATAAATACAACAATGAATTCTATGATCTACCTTCAAAGTTCTATCAGGTTGTTGCTCTTGAAACAAATGAAGTTGAAACTGCTTATCAATAAAATTACTAATGGGGATCCAGCATCCTTCATTGTTAATAAATTGCCCTAAACCACTGGTTTCAATGATATTCAATTTAAGGGAAAACTTTTGTTCAGTCAAGTTAAATTTTGTAATTGATAAACCACTGGGTCCGTATGGACCTTCTTTAACTTTGAGTAAGTTTTCATTAAATAATGTATTGATAAATGTGGTTTTACCAACCCCAGTTTGACCAGCCACCAATAAATTAAATCGCCCTCTTAGCTTCTGAACATGGCTTTGACGTTGCTCTGGTAAATTCACAAGACCAATTTTACTATCTAAAACGCTTCGATTATCTTTATTGCCAACAACCACGTTATCATCAAAATTTATTTGTCCTGGAGGACTTTCCAGAGGAGGATTTTCCAGAGGAGTACTTTCCAGAGGAGGACTTTCCAGAGGAGGACTTCCCAGAGGAGGATTTTCCAGAAGAGAGATTTCCAGAGGAGAAGTAGAACATTCATCATATTTAATCTTATCGTAGCCTAAAATACTCATATGGTCACATTCACTTGAATTTTGATTTTTTTCAATAGTCAAATCATTCACTTTGACAAGACCTCCTTGATCGTTTGCTTCCAACTCAGACATTTTAAATGGTCAATTGTTAATGCTTAGTGAATTAGTAAACCAATAATGGGAGTCAACTCCACAAACCGATAAATGATTGCAAGAAGCTTTGTGTCCTTTTTTTTTGCGGCCAAATCTTTCTAATCTATCGGGCACACACACGACCGGGGTATTCTTCCATTTCTCAAGTTCCATTAACCTAAAACTTTAAAAACAATACCCACATGTTCTCACTTACCCAATTGATACCATACCCAAAAGTTTCTATAAATAAAGCACATCACATTTCCCGTTACGATATACCTTATATAATTTATATAGCTGAAGAGAATTCAAGACTGAAAAAAAGAAAAAAAAAAAACCAAACGGTAAACAAGTAGTGAGATCATTTCCCCATATCCTGAATGAATGATGAACTATGACAAGCTATGATAAGCTCTATAACATCTCTTCTCTAAAGAGCTCTAATAAGGCTTTCAAGCAGATGAAGGGTTTATTTTTTCTGTTTATGGTCGTATTTGACCTTAATTAGGTCACTTCGTAATACTATGACCACCCCAAATTAGGTTAATGAGAAAGGCAGTATTTTTATGATTCAGGTTGAGAATTACCTGATTGGGACCCAACATAAACATCTGCGAAAAATTATCGATCAAGTTGAGTCCATTCCACATAACAATGAGGAAAATACTGTGTTAACTCCATTGGGTTGTGGCAGTTGGATTACCCATAAGCCTTAATTCAGACCCACAATTTTACATATAAGTAACAATTTCATTGTTTCTTTTCCTTTTCCCGCTGGTTCCAACTTGTTCTCATTTATTTTCCTATTATTATTCTTCTTTGTTCATTCTTTATCTATCAAGATTTGGTAATCTAATTAAGCTCAAACATACCGCCTTGAAGCTGCTCTTTTCTTCAGGACAATAAATAAAATACTTCTCCCATTTATTTCTAAGGGAAATTAAAAGGGAATAGAAGCGTGAAAAACAAACCCATCGGTTTTCAACTTCTGTTTTAACAACTAGCCAAAGAGTTGAATTATTGGGTGATATTTCATTAGTTGTATCGAACAGCTAACAGCTATTGACAAATAGAAGCCAGGGTTGGGCATCAATCACAATGATGAAACCAACTCTTAAGACAAACAAGTCAATGGACGATATTCATCAAGGTCCTTCTTCTGCATTTGGACCAAAAGCTAAAGAAGTATCTGATAGAAGGACAAGATCACAATCTCCTGTTAAGATTAGGAAGCCATTACCACCTAACTTTTTTGATATGAAATTACCGAACTTACCTTACGCTAATCTGGATGACCTTAAATCTTTATCATCCAATTCATCTTCTGGAGGGTCTGGGATATCTGGATCTTCTGGATATTCAACTTCCACTGGGGCGTCATCGGTTTCTTTAGACCAAATTAAAAAATTATCAAAATCACCAGTTTCTAAAAGATTACATATTAATACTCATGGTGATCCAAGTGGCCAATATGTTATACCAATTCCATTTTCCATCACATTACCTCCTAAATTAAGTCCTAAAAATAAACATAAGTCAAAATCACCTTCACAATCGCCAAATTTGTCACCTAAACCTTCACAATCCCCCTTAGGAACTGAAACTGGAGCTGGCCCAAGGTTATATTCAAGGTCTCCATCACCTACAAGATCTCCTAGGTCAAAGGGAAGAAAATCTCCTCTCAAACCTAAGAGATTGGTTTATACGGGGTCTGGATATGAAAAGATTGATACTTCATCTGAAGAATCTGAAGAGGATATAAATGATATCATTAATGATTTATCCCTTAATTCCATACCTATTTCAAATCAAATTTTATCAGGGCCCGAAGTCCCACCAAAAGTTCCATCAAAGAAACCAGGACCTCCATCAGTTACAAATAACAAACGTAAATCTATTAAGAGTGTAGCTCAATCAAGAACTTTAAAACATGATGAATTGAGTATTATTGAAGAACAATCTAGTAGTAATTCCAGTTCAAGAGCTTCTAGTATTTTAGGTAGAGGTAGATCTAAACTCGAAAAAAGAATTACCCCAGGTGATAACAATACAAGATTAAGTCCAGAAATTTCCGAAGAAGTAGATGATGAAAGAAGTCCTAGTCCTATTAGATTTGAATCATCTAACCAAGATCCCCAAGTCCCAACTTCAATACCTCAACCAGTTCCAATAGATCAAAATTCGATGGATTCTAGAAACATTCATGGTGTCCAACTGATCCTGAATAAGCCTTCAAAACCTGATTTATCAAACAAAAAATTACCACCAACAGCTGATAAAATTAAAGCTATGCCTAGATATACCACTGAATCAGATTTACAAAGATTAAGAGCTTCTAACGCTCCATTAAACAATGATTCTAGAGAACAAATCTTGAAAATCCATAAACGGAGTTTTAGCGATGAGAGCCATGCATCTTCTGTAAGTTCATTCAGTACTATTGGTGATGCTTTAAGTATTTCTAGCAAACGATTGGGATTAACTAATACTCCTATTTCAACTCAAAGAAATGTTAGTAATATTTCATCAGCTAGCGAAGAATCATCGAGTTCCTCTGATTCTACTGTTTCAGATAATTCTAATGCATCATGGGATTCTTTACAAAAAAGTGTGGATCTTACCATAAGAGATTCTGATTCATCGTTTGAATCAACAGATGAAGAAGTGACAGTTAATGAAGAAGATGTGCATGAGAGGGAGAAAGAATTACCATTACCCCCAACTCAAGAACCTTCATTAACTATTACTGACGAATCTAAATCTAAACTGCTAGACCTGACACTGCCAGAGTCAGAAACTGAACTAGAATCTGAAAGTGAATTAGCAGATTATTATATGGATACCACCAAAGAGGAACAGTCTTGTGATGATAATGTTTTACATTCAACTATAATTGAACCTGGCAAACAACAACAACAACAAGAAGAAGAAGATGATGATTCAGCTAGTGTCCACTCTGAAGATACTATTGAATTTAATAAAGTTGGAAAGAAAGATGACTATAATGAAGGAGTTGGTAAACGATTTGATTTCCCCAATAACTTTCAAAATGTCACCAATTCAGAAATTACTAAAAAGAGAATTTTATCGACAGAATCACAACATACCAATAAAACCAAGTTCAGTTATTATTCCACATTAGATGGTCAAATAGAAATTCCTGATTTAAGTGAAGCTTCTTTTAGTGAGGTAGGATCCATGAAAAAATCAGTTATGGCTGTAAATGGAACTACCTTCAATGATTTAAACAGTGATAACGAAGAAGTTGATCAAGGAAAGAATAATGGAATTCCAAATAATAATGATAATAATGATAGCTTCTCTTCTTCTGATAACGAGCCTTTACAACCAATTGGTGTTCCTAGTGCTCTTAGTAGAAGAATTGTAACTGAAAAGTTTAAACATTTATATGAAGGTAATGACAATGATAGTAGTGATGAAAGTGATATTGGGTCAACGAACTTTTCTCTTTATTCAGGAAACTTGAAATCTAAATCAACTCCTAATTTGAATCTAAAAAAGAATGACGATTTACCTCCCTTACCAATTGAAAAAGATATTCCAAATAAAATCAGTTCTCCCCCTAAAACACCTCCAAAGTCATTTGAAACTTTTCAAGAAACTCAAACTCCAATGAGAGTTAATCATCGTCGTAATTATAGTCGTCATAGTCGTCACAAATCATTAGGAAACATTGAATTTAATATTAATGATCTTGATAAACCTGCCAATACCAATAAATCATTAGAGGGAAATTCTTTATCAAATCCCCCAGAAGCCCAAAAGTCACCAAATGAGGAGATGAGGAATATTCAAGTGAGTGAACCACCAAAACCAATTAATTATAATGTTGATTTTAGAAATGCATCTAAAAAGGAGAATCAATTGAATCCTCGTCTGATAACCCCTACAATGAATGAGCTTCGACAATTAAAACCACCAAAGCCTCCAAGCGTTAGTAATAGTGGTACCGAATCCAGTTATCAATCCAGTAGAAGTACCAAGATCCCCTCATCCACTGATATTTCTGATACTGATAGTATCACCATTGATTTAACCAGAGATATGTACGATGTTTGTATGATTCAAAGAAACAATTCTACTCAATCATATAGATCCGTGACAGAAAAGCATAATGGTAAAGAGGTAGAAGTGGTTTTGGTCGATGAAGGAGAAGACAAAGATTTAGAAAGTATTTACTCCAAATATGGAAAGAATTGGCTCGGAAGAAGTGAGTCAATGTCTTCAAACTCAAGCAGTAACTTTTCATATAATTCAATGGCTAGTGATACTCAATTAAAATTGAAACAAATTACTAGGAACCGAGAAAATAATTTAATGAGAGAGAAGAATAGAATAAGATCAAATAACTCTACTAGATCTAATGCTTCCAATTCAAGCTCTAGTAGTAAATATAATTCATCCAGAATTAAACCTCCAAGCCAAAGAACTCCATCACCAACCAAATCTAAACCATCAGCTACATCATCAGCCGCAATTGCATCTCCTGCAACTGATAATGTAAGATATAACAACAATAATGGCTCACCAATGAAATCTTATGAACCTACAGCCATTCAACTACAACAATCTTCAACAAAGTCTAAAGTCCCTTTCCCTCCTGAATCTGTGTTAAAAATCACCCCATCAATACAAAAGTCTATATCTAAGCCTGAGCTTTTTAGTCAGAAACAAGATGATAAATACTTTGATTACACCAAATCATCAAGCTATTATGACTTTAATACTTTTTTAGCTGAAAAGAATCAACCGGGCCATTAATAAAATAATATTTTATTTTTTTCCTTTAAATTTTATTTCTTCATGAAATCGTCGTCGTCGTCGTCGTCGTCGTCGTCGTCGTCACCGTTTTTTTTTTCTTTTTTGTCTTTTTTTAATAGGGAAGGAATTTATTATTTGTATAGAACATTCATAATAGATAGTATAACCAGAAGTAAAAATATATATTAATGCATGGAAACTATAATACAATATGCGATAAGAAGAGTTTCTAAGGGTCTATTCTTCTTCGATCAAATCACCGTAAGAGTAATTTAACGAAGTAGGTTTATCCATTGGTCTAGATTGGGAGGTTGAGGTTGAGGTTGAGGTTGAGGTTGAGATTAAAGTTGACTGATTTGAACCCATGCTTGAATTATAATAGGTGACGGTTTTATTTGGAGTATGGATCCTGTTATTAACTTGAGGTGAATGTGACGAAGGAATCATTTTTTTAGGTTTTTTATTAAAAGAATTAGATCTTAAAAATGACTTGGGGACCCCTAACCTAATTGAATCATTGAGAGAATTAAACTGATTTATCAAGTCTTCATTAACATCAAAATCAAAATCTTCAGGTAATTGGTTTATTTCATCAATTAAATCTTTTTCTAGAACATTTAATTTTTCATCAACAAAGTTAGAATGGTTAAGGTCATCGGAGCTTGTGGATACTGATAACGAAGAGTTGGTATTGGAAGACACTGAAGTTTCTGTAGGTAATAGTTCATCTTTCTCAATTTTTGATGGTTTTGATTTCTCTTTAGTACTCTCTTTAGAAAGGTGAGTAGGTTCAACTGTAGTATCTTTGTTGGTCGTCTCATTAGGTTTTGGTTGTGACATTTGAACGGTTTTTAAAAAATTCATCATATGTTCAATTGATTCTCTCTTTTCCTTTTGAGATATCCCATTATTGATTTGTAAATTATCTAAAAGATTCATCATTTCATTAATAGATTTCCGGTTTATCTTTGGAGGATTCTCCACTGGATCAATATTGTTATTATTAATATTATTTTCAGTAGGTTTACTTTCCAATAATCTCAAGGTATTATCAATTTCAATTTGAGAATTTATTTGATCCAGATCATGATCACAACCACCATCAGTTGTTTTAGGACCACTAGCCATCTCAAGGGGTTGTGGAATTTGAAGTGTTTTTTCCTGACTGGTTCCTTCAAATGCGGATTGTTTTGGGGTTTCTGACATTTTTAAGACATCATCAACCGGTAATTGTGTTTCATTATTATTTGAGGTGTTATTATCATTATTGTTATTAAAATTCAATTCATCGGAAGCACTGGTAACTTGATTAGGAATATCATTATCTTCAACGTGTTTGCTGATATTGGTTGGATTTAATTCATCACCAAATTGTAATTTAGGAATAAACGATAGGTGTTTTAAACCAGATTCGATCACCTCTAAGTCCTCGGTCTTTTTAAATAAGTCAATTTCATCAAGGGAATAATGGAAACTTTTAATACCAGAGACATTAGTTAGTTTACGAATATTAGGACTAGTGTTTCTGAATCGATTATTCGAATCATGACCAATATTTATCCCATTTATCAATGGAGAATTTAAGTCATAAAGATCCAAATTATCAAAAGATTGAAATTTTGGAGTATGACTTACAGATTCCAACTCATCAGATTTGTTATTGAAATCAAGATAGTTTTCCAATAAATCTAGACTATCATCAGGAGATTTAATAGATTTCCCATCTATTGAAAGATGATAAGATTTATGGAAAGGTACTTTGTTATGAGACATAAATGAGATTATAGAATCATTACCACCACTACTATAATCAGATTGGTCAATATAACTTTCTACATAACTATGATCATAACTGATATCATTAGACACTAATTCAGCAGAACTCAGTTGATCACCAGTATCATAGCCATTACCAACAGAAGAATCAACAGCAGTATTTTTGTTTTTAAATAGACCACGAGGAGCTTCAGAACCACTATAGCCATCATTATCAAAATCATCAATGTAATTGATTTCCTCATCCATTTCATCATAATCATCCATATCATCATAATCGTCTATACCATTATTATCAAAATCATAATCCTCATCAATATCTAAATCATGTTCATGTTCTTGAAATAATTCAGAAGGATTAGTGGTATTTACCAGAGGAGCAATCTCCGATTGCTTTTTGGTCTTATAATATTTAATTGAAGTATTTCGACCTCCCTTCATATCTTTAACAAACGAAAAACTAGAATCATCAGAATCAATTGATGAAGAAGATTCGCTTGCAAAATTGTTTGATTTAACCGACTTTCTTGATTTAATGGATTTTTTAGACTTTATAGATTTGCTAGACTTGATAGATTTAGAATGAACTTTTGATTTTGATTTTGATTTTGTTCGAGGATTTGAAGATAAATTTTGATCAAGGGGTTGGAAAGATGAAGGAGGTTTTAAATGAGGAGAATGTTTCAATTGAGTAGATGGATAATCCCATAAATCATTGGAATCATTCAGAGATTTCCGTTTATGAAACAAGTTTTTAATAGGAAGTAATAATTTCTTAGGTGATCCATTTTGAGGACCGGAAGTTTGGGATTGTGAAGGGGATTGATTCAAGGAAGGGGAAGTATGAGGAGATTTGGATGTAGTAGCGGAATTATTGGATTGTAAAGATTCATTTCTCTTATGTTTTATAAATGATTTCATCTATACTTGACACTTAAAGCCACTCAAGATAATAATTGATTTCTATTTTTATCGCGGAATTTAATGTGGAGCGCTGATCGTGGGACTAAAGTATTATCTAACTAAAATGGGGAGAGGTGAAGGTTCTCAATTGGAGTATTTAACAGGGGTTAGAGGTGAATGAGGCGAGTTGAAGGTATGAGAGAGAAGTAGTCATTGGCCATATGACCATCTGGTATAGATCTATGGTGATATAGACATGTATATAAATAAAATTATGAGGGGAGATAAATAGAAGATGCGTAGAGATAGCAGTAGAGATAGCAGTAGAGACAAAAGATATTAACAGAGACTGCCATAAGTAGAATTGAACAGAGTTAGAAACAATCATAAATAGTGTGTATCTGAAACAATCTTAACTAGTAGGTACAGTCAGAGACACTCTCACGGCCAAATTGGTGCAAACATTGGAGATGAGGTTCATAAAGTCAGTAATAGCAGATAAGATGTCAATGTATGTAAGCATTGTTAGACAACGCAAATTAGCTCAATCTCAGGACTTAAGGAAAGAGGGAATAAATTAAGCAAAGGATAGCATCTCTAGGTACAACCATAAAACAGTATCTCTATACTTTATAGCAATTAGGTATGATTGACAACTCTATGTAATAGTATATCCTGAACCTTTATGGTATAGAGAGTTATAACCTTTATGGTATAGAGAGTATAGAAGATGTGCGCTTGTAACCCCATCACACGTGACAAGGTGACTGCTCTCATCTCAACTAAAGTCCTCACTACTAATGATGCTATAACAGGGATGATTTTATCAGTAAGAGCCAAACGAGTTAATAAACTCATGCTTATATGGTTCTAGGAGCCTCTATAACATATCGACATCATCCATAACCAAATACTATAGATAGGTTAACTAATTAATTACTATGATATAGACTTGTAGTATAAGTCAAAGAGGATGATAGAAGCCCATCAAAATGTCGCGACGGGCCAAATGTCGTTTGGTGTGCCAATTCAAAAAATTTTCTCACCGTGAGTGAAAAATTTCAAAAAAGTTTTTTAAAAGTTTTTCAACAGTTTTAGTTTTAAAAGTTTCACTACAACAAAACAACTAATTTGTAAAAAAAGTCAGTGACCAATATGTTGATTCCTAAACAAGACAGAAAATTAATCCACCAATATCTTTTCCAAGAAGGTGTCGTTGTTGCCAAAAAAGACTTTGAACAACCAAAACACGATGAAATTGACACCAAAAACTTATACGTTATCAAAGCTTTACAAAGTTTAACTTCTAAAGGTTACGTTAAAACCCAATTCTCATGGCAATACTATTACTACACCTTAACTGATGAAGGTCTTGAATACTTAAGACACGAATTAAACATCCCAGAAGGTATCTTACCTTTAACCAGATTAGAAGGTGCTCCAGCTGAAAGACCTCAACCAAGAATGCAAAGAAGAGGTAACTTTAGAAGAAGAGATTAATTTTAGTATTTTCCTTCCATTAACTTTATTCTCCTCATCATCAAAATCTCCTGTCTAACATTTTTTTCCCTTCTGGTATTGAGTAGTTTATATTTGATAATCCAGTTGAAATATTAATTATGTATATTTTATTCGTGTTTAATAAACGAACATAAGGTATAAATCAAACCCCATATATTGTTAAGATTGTTTTATAGTTTGGAGGTTGTGAAATTTAACCAATGATATGATGATGATGTTTTGTGGTTGATCCGATATACCAAGTGGGATCATTTTATGAAATGTCATTATTAAGAAAATTGGTGAGTAGGGGGGGGTTCTAACGACATTATGTTTGTAAGAACATTGAATAGTTGTTGAAGAATCTGGCTTACTGTTAAAACAATCTTCTAATAAGTATATGGGTTAGGTTAATTAATGCTCTGTTAAATCTCTAATTGACTCTCAAAACGAAAGACTCAACCGGGTTGAGGTAAAAGAAGCGTTGTCGTCCCCCAACCAGGCTCACCATTTTCACGGGAACATTTAAAAAAACAAAAAATCACGTATAAAACTGTTAAGGATTATGAATGATTTACCACTGTATCCCACTCCAAGACAGGCTGCATACGTAGTACCACCAAACCAAGGAGGTGGTGGTGTTCCTCGTCAACATGGACATCCTGGGTCAAGTAGTAGTAGTCATGGACACCGTAAAAAGTCGGGTCATCATCAACAGCCACAACACGTAAATTATAAACCAGCTCCACATCAATATCAAAAGTATTCAAATCCACCACCTAGTTCTCATGGTCAACCTGCCCAACAGGTACATTATGCTGCTCCAAACCAACATCCTCCTAACCAGTCTTATTATCAACATCCATCACAGTCATATTCACCTGGTCCATCACATGGTTCAATGCTCCCACAATCTCAACCTCATCCACAAGCACCACCAGTACCACCACTGCATTCTCCATACTATCAACCTAATAACTTATCAGCAGCACCTACTCCACAACAATCATATTTCCAACCACAAGCACCACCCCCACCACCAATGCAACAACAATCATATCATCAACAAGCACCACCACCACAACACACACCAGCACCAGCACCAGCACCAGCACCAGCACCAGCACCAGCACCAGCACCAGTACCACCACCACAACAAGTTCAATATGCTCATCCACCACCTCATCTGGATTATCAAAATAATCAACAGAGATATGAATCGAATGCTATCAAGAAACCACCACCACCAGTTCCATCCACTAGTAACGGAACTAATCCTCTTGGACAATCATCTAGATCAAAAGAATCTTTAAATGAAACAAGCGGAACTTCATCTAAAAGTGCTTCGAAACAAAAATTAGAAAATGAATTGAGAGCTGTATTTGATAAAGTGGATTATAATAATTCTGGTAAGATTTCTAAAAATGAATTATCTAACGCATTATTAAATTTTGATCATACCAGATTTCAAGATTCTACTATTGTATTAATGATTAATTTGTTCAGTAGTACCAATAATAATAAACATTTGAACTTTGATCAATTTGTATCCTTATGGAAATATTTATCTGCTTATAAAAAATTATTTATTCAAGCTGATACTAATGGATCTGGTGATATTTCTTTTGGAGAGTTTCAAAAAATCCTAGAACAAATTGGTTATAAATTAAATATTGATTTGGTGCTACATTTATTTCAAAGATTTTCCTATAAAAGTTTTGATCATGATAGTTCAATTGGAACTTTGAAATTTGATAAATTCATTGAATTATTGGTCTACTTAAGAAAATTAACGGATATTTTTAAGAAATACGATAAAGATTTATCAGGAGTAGCCACTATTAACTTTTCTGATTTCTTGTTTGAAGTGAGTAACTTGAATTAGTCACATGATGACACTTTTTTTTTTTTTTCGTTTATTGTATTATTTATTCAATGGTGTATGAATTGTACATTGTAATATACATGTTATGACCATCTATAGATTAGTCTATACCTAATTATTAATATACGCCTGAAAGTTAAGATTAAAGTATGAATGGGATTATAGTCTGGAGCAGTTGGTCTATTGGCACTGACACATTTTCGCAACCGGTTGCAAAATTCCGATCATTTTTACTCATCTTCTTGAATGCCCATATCATTTCAATTAAGAATACTAGCTTGATGGCTCAGATCCCACCATAAACACTTGTTTGTCATTATACAACACCTCATGTCATTATCCCAATCCAATACCTCTCTTCAATTCCATGAAAAACCCTCTATAAACCAAAGAGTTCCACCCCAAAAACCTTTCTCAAAGTAATCAACCTCAAAATTACGAGTGGGGGCAAAATATGGGGTAACAAGAAAAACAAAAAAAAAAAAAAAAATAGAACAAAACAACAAAAAACACAACTGTAACAGAAACTGGAATATATTAAAAGGTACCTTGTATCTTGAGAAAAGCCATATGCAAACATGTCAATAAGCAAGAAGGTAAGCATAGAACATATGGAAACCCCATACGGAAGTGGGGTTATTGATGATGCTAGTACTAGCTTCTCTCATGATACTTACATTGACTATGATCAAGAATTAGAACACTATTCCAAACTAGCAACTGACTTTGAGCATAATTTGACCATTTCCGATGCAATTAGGTATTATAAAAGAGCAATTGTGTGGTCTATTTGCTTATCCACAGGGATTATTATGGAAGCTTTTGATAGTATATTGATTACCAGTTTTTTTGCATTTCCAAGTTTTACCAAAAGATTTGGGCTGCAATTGGAAGATGGTGGAGAATATGAAATCTCTAGTACTTGGCAAATGTTACTTGGAGCTTCTCCATTCATTGGTTTATTAACAGGTACTATGATAAATGGAGTATTAACCGAAAAGTTTGGCCATAGAAGAGTAATCTTAGGATCATTAATAATTATGACCTTATTTATTTTTATTAGCTTTTATGCAACTTCTATTGAAATGTTACTTGTAGGACAAATATTTTGTGGGATTCCATGGGGGGTTTTTGCAACCATCGGACCCACTTATTCCTCCGAAATATGTCCTACTATTTTAAGAGGTTATTTAACCAGTTATGTTAATATGTGTTGGGCTTTAGGTCAATGTCTTGCTGCAATTGTATTAAGTTTATTAGTGAATGATGATTCGGAATGGGGGTATAGGATTCCTTTGGCAGTTCAATGGGTTTGGCCCTTACCATTATTTATATTCACCTGGTTAGCTCCTGAGTCTCCTTGGTGGTTAGTAAGAACTAATCAACTGGAAAAGGCATTAACTTCAATTAAGCAATTAACATCATCAGAAATTCATGATAAAGCCCCATGGATTTTATCAATGATTATTCACACTAATAAAATGGAAAAATCTGAGCAAGATTCTATGATAACTTCAGAATCATTATGTTCAAATCCTCATTCTAGATCAAATTCAGTATCAAGATTAAGTCTTGAATCTGATCCAATGTTAGAACCACTGAGAGCTTCTAATGGGATGAATGGCTCGTTTTCTAGAACAGATTCAGTGTCAAGTTCTAATACCAAGTTAATTCGTCATTCATTTTCTGAATCTAATTTTAAGTTGAGACCTAGATCAAGAATAAATCCTAAACCTACCAAATCTCGAATGGATATTTTTGGCATTTCTGCTTATAAAGATTGCTTCAAATCTATCAATACTAGAAGAACGGAAATTTCATGTGTTACCATGGCAGGACAAACCCTTTGTGGAGCCATGTTTGCTTATTCACCATCATATTTTTTCAGTCAAATCGGGATAAATGCTAATATCACTTATAAATTGAATTTAATGGCCACGATCTTTTCTGTTCTTGGAACTCTTGGATCATGGATACTCTTAAATAAGTTTGGTAGAAGAACTATTTATTTATGGGGGCTAAGCATTTTAAGTGTTTGTTTATTGTTCATTGGTTGCTTACAGACTTATTCTAATACTACTCCAAGTGTTAAATGGTATCAATGCATTTTAACAATGGTTTGGGTCACGTGTTATTCCTTTTCAATAGGTCCATTAACATTCACGATTGTATCGGAAATATCTTCTACCAAATTAAGATCACCTACTATGGCTATTGCTAGAGGTTCATATAATGTAATACAAGTTTTATGTCTTGTATTAGAAGTGCAATTAATTAATCCTGCGAAATTCAACTTGAAAGGTTATACTGCTTTTGTATGGTTTATTCCTTGTAGTTTGACATTACTATGGGGATATTTTAGACTTCCAGAAACAAGATATAGGACATATGGAGAATTAGATCTTTTATTTGAACATAAGGTTCCTGCTCGTCATTTCGCTACATGTAATGTAGAGCAATTAGAATATTAGTAGTAACATAACAGATCTACTATGATACAATCCAGCCACATCTAATTACATAGTATATTTCTGGAAGTCACTAGAACATTTATATATCAAATATACAAGTAGTTACCTAGTACAAGTTATACCCAAGTTTTACAAGTTATACTAGGTATAATAGTAGATTTGGCTGCTAAAAAAGTAGTGTAGAAACCAAGACCCTCATCCATTATAAAAATGCTGAGGTTCTCACCATAGTTTGAAAATTTTTTACCATTTTTTTTTTTTCTTTCTTGTTTTCTTTATTATTACTTCATAGTAAATAAAACTAGTAATAGTATGTGGCTAATAGCTATATAGTTACTTAAAAGTTGATGATGATAACTAACTCAGCTCACTCTGAGTGAATAACACGATGCTGATAACCGATCCGATCCAACATTCATCAAATTATCTGATTACTTTTAAGAAGCTAAAAATTATGCTTAATCTTTTCTTTGATTTTTTTTTGTTAATTATACTAACTAAAATAGATGATATAAAAATCATTTAATAAGGTTTTTGATTCATTTCCTTCTGTTTGACGGGACTTTTTGGCCTCAACTCTTCGATTTCTGCAGTCTGGCCAATCAAGTATTGAACATGATTATTTTTATAACTTATTAAAGATTTTGAATATAATTCAGATTCATACTTGATAGGTTGGAAATTATTCAATAAGATATCAGGAGACATAATAACCCAACCAGGTCTTGAAATTATTGGAGTGTTATATCCTAATTTTTCTGGAATAATGTGTAATCTTCTATTCAAATTTGAAAAATTTTCAGCAATTCTATACATAGAATCAGGAACAATATTATGAACCGATTTCCGTTGATGTTGTTGCTGTTGCTGTTCAAATTTTAAATCTGTATCAATATTACAATGAATCAAATGTTGATCAGTACTTCTTCTAACCGTACCAGTAATGCACATCCAACAATGCCATTGTTGATTCTCAAATAAACTGGTATCATTCTGATCAGGATAAAATTCAGATTGTTTATCAACTGGTAAAAAAATTAATTCTTCTGATCTTCTAAATTTCTTATTAAAGTGGTTATTTAATAAAGCACTTAACTCTCCAATTTGTTCTAATGAGGCCCAAATGAATAAAAATCCTGGTTTAGAACATAATTTTTGTAACGGTAATTGGGTTAAAAATGATAAGGGGAAATTATTCCTGGTCATAGCACCAATCATAATTACATCAAATTGTAAATTATATTCTTCACACCAAATATTTAAGGCTCGTGGCATATCTTTGGGTTGAATTCTATACCCATAAGGTTTGGTATTATGCTTAGATATTTGTTGTTTCTTAAGCTCTGCTAATTTTTGTAACTTGGGATATCCATCAAGGGAGTTATTGATGTTGCTAACATAGCTACTAGGTAATTGACCCAGATGCAAATAATGGTTATTGTAGTCATTTTCAATCTTTACAGACATGGTGATTGCTTCGTGATGGGTTTGGTAGTTTATGAAGTAGCTGGAACTGGGTAATTTCTTGGGTATTTATAATAAGACCTAGAACAAATTATTTATTTCTTCTTTACACAAGAGGAAATATGTATCACACTGGTTACACATGTTCTGAGACTAATGTGTTATCAGTGTTTGAGAGATGTGATACGCACTACTAAAATGGTTGCAAAAAAAAAAAACTAGAGGGAAAAAAAAAGGACCACAAAAAATAATAGACGAGAAGCTACCATCACCACCACCACCACCACCATCACCATCACCATCAGTAACCCCATCACCAGCAAACTAACCATTTCTCGTAAACAGTTACATAAGTAAATAAATTACTCTATAGGACTCATTGTTTCGCATATATCAATCGGTAGGGTTTAGTGTCGATTAAAGCACAAATACGAGATTTGTTTCAAGACTTGTTTCAAGACTTGTTTCAAAACGAACCCGACTTCAAAATCAGACCCTTGACGAGTGTTTCAGATAGTTTTAGCTATTCCAGAAACCATTATGAATCAAGTTGATATAAGCGATTTTATTCTATTTAATAGTAGATTTAGACTAGTATTGAAAGAAGTAGACGATAATCCCTTTAAACATGAAACAGTCTTACAAGCCATGGAGAAATATTTGAGCACAATTACTGAGGAATTATTACGATTAGCAACAGACACCGACAGAGTTAAAGTATTAGTAGAATCCATGGCCCATAATGAAATATTCACATTTTTAGGTAAAATTGGATTATTTCAATTACCACAAGGGGCTTTTAATAAACAAATCCAATTTGTCAATGTAATAATGGATTATATTTTTGATGAAATTATTATATTAGGGCCAACCAATGTGGCCAATCAAATCTCACGATACCTTGGATATTTATTGATAGATATTAATAATTATCTTAATGAAGGTTTATTTTTACCAGATGTAATGAATTCTCTGGAAAAAATCCTTTATGTTTATCTTAATTACCCAGAATTAATAACTGAATGGGTAAAAATTGTTAATCACAATTGTTTCCTTGTAGAGAAACAAATTCTAAAAACGGATATGAGTGTATTGGGATTAGGGTCAGTTTTAGAATCAGGATTATCTTGGAAATTAATTCCTATTTATAGCATATGTCGAAATCATTTATCAGTCACTAATGATTGCAAATTTTATGATATATTTTTAGAATTAGTTAAAAAACTGGCTGACTTATCTAATTGGTGTGTTAATTCTGGAGAATTCACCTTATTCTTAACGGAACGAACTTTAGGGTTTTTAGATGTATCCCTAGAAGTTACAATGAATTGGATAAAAACGTTAATGGCTATCATTCATAAAACTCCTGAAAATTTGAAACCTATGCTTTTATATGATATAATAGAAATGTTAGATAAACTTTATTTTAGTCAAGATCATAAAAAGCTTGTTTTCTTACTAAAACAATTTTTACAATATGATTTGGATGGGCTCTTGATAGAATATCTTAAGACATTTATTTCCCATCCATTAACAGAAATTGTTCCTGAAGATGGTAATGATTTAGATCTTATTAGATGTGTTCTTGACAATGGAAATCTAGAATTAATCTTACCATTATTTTGTCATATTCGTAGAACTTCACAAGAGTTTAATGATCCAAGATTAGAAGCAATGTCAAGTCATATGTTCTCATTCGATGAAGATTTAGTGATTTCTGAATTTTCTGATCAACTTGTTATGTTTAAGAATTTTGAAAGATATTTTATTATTCGCAGTGATCTTTACTTGGTATATCAATTATTGAATTATTTAGTACGGTTTTTCATCAATGACCCAGAACTGAATGTTCAATTGATCCTGCTATTTCAGAAAATAAGCCTTTGTTGTAATGGGACTATATCAATATTTAATGAAGATTTCATTATAATTATACAATACTTATACCAATCATTTCAATGGTATTCAAATCTCCTTAGTTCAAATACTGATAAATATTTCATGTTTAGTCCTACTGAAGAAATTGTCAATAATCTTACTTTTGTAGTAAAACTAGATGAAAATATTATCATAGATAAACAAGATTTAATTATGAATCTTTATCATTTTCAAAAATTTTATATTAATACTTATGTGAATTTAAAGTTGAAGCAGAGATATAAGATCCAACCTTCTAATGCTTAAACATTAACCTTATGGCATAATTCATAACACGTATATATTCAAATGATAGAAGTAATATAATAATGTAATGGTGTAATAATGAAATTATATGAAATTATTATATAGTAGAGCTATTCCTCTCTTCTAATATAATCAATTAATGTCTTTTTATGCAAAACCCCATAATATTGTCCATGTTTAATTAACACAATTACTCGATTACCAATTTTATCAAATAAGAGATTAGCTAAACTAAGCTCACTATTATAGTTTAAAAAGATGGGATTAAAATTAATAAAACTAGTAAATGTTGATAGTTCAAGTAATTCTTGTTGTAAATCAAAAAACAGTCCAATGTCTTCTTCATCTTCTACTGATCCATAATTGAAATTGAAATAATCTTCAGGCTCTGAATTTAAACAGAAATCATGTCTCAATGCATATCCCACTAATTGCATATTATGCTTTATTGGGTCTCGTAATATTTCTTCATTATTTTGACCTAAATATCCATCATCTTCATTGAGTCTACAATAAATCTCACCATCAATTTCATATTGAAGACAAAATTCATCAACTCGATCAATACAAAACTCCAATTCAGGAAAGAATATAATTCCAATACAAATGTCTTGTTTAATTAAAGCAATGCATCCATCTAATAATTGTTTGTTTGCTAAAAGTAACAATTTAGACTTTAATAAGCTAATAGGTACATATGGAGAATTAGATAAATCAATATATAATTTATCACTTGTATCTTGATTAACTATACGGTCCAATCTGGGTTCAATATTTTGAATTGGTGGTGATGTTATTTGTTGTTGTAAAAAAGTATTATTCCGACTGACTTGAGGTCTTGAATGTTGCATGTGTAAACTATGATTAAGGTTTACTAATGGAGATGGTGGAACCAGAACCAGGTGTGAATTAGAATGTAAGTTGACAGATTGTTCAGGTTGTTTTGTTTCTTTAGCTTCATACTTAACTTGATCTTCAATAATTTCACCAGCAGTCTTGAACGGATTAATAGGTTCAGTTTCTGGTGGCATAAATGGATAATCATTAGCAATTAATAAAGACTCATATAAGGAATTAGGTTCAATTATATTCCCCATCCAATTGGCCACAGCTATAGAAATGGAAATTGGTAATACATAAGTATAAGAACTAGTGATCTCAAATAAAATTGTAACTAAAGTTATATTCATTCTAGTAACACCAGCCATAAAAGCACCAGCACTAATCATAGAATAAATCCCTAAATCAATACAATCCTTCTTATCGTCACATACAATTTTCATAACAGATGCCAAAGTATTAACTTCTGAAGTTATCAGAAATTCATGATTCAAATTCAAATTATAACTATAATTAAGCCATTCTATAAACATGGCAAAAAATCGACCAAATAAAGCACCAACAACCATTGAAGGGACATAAATACCAATTGGTAATTTTAGTCCAAATGTAATAGAAGTCAAGATGATTTTAACAATTAAAGCAAATAGTAAAGATCCAAGTTCTTTACCAAATTGTTCATGATTAGAAGGACATAATGATCGATCTAATTCTTTCCCAGTACACGGAGTAGCTAAATCCAATACTAGTTCAGTACTAGCTTGTTTGGTATAAGGATTCCAAAATGTAACAATTCCAGTTACTAACGCAATTAAAGCAACTTCAAAGATGGGATGGTTTTTAATGAGTCTTAATTGTCTAAATGTTTTTGGCCACCAACCAGTAAACTTGACAAATAATGCCCCAAAAATCCCACCAGCTAATCCAATAATAATGAAAAATAATAATTCAACGGCATTCCAATCTGATTTATAATCCAATTCAAATAAAACTGTATTTCCAGTCCCATAAGGATCTAAAAATTTAAGGAATAAAGTTGAAATTATGGCACAAAAAAAGATTTGAAAAAGTTGATGAGATGGTAATGAATGATTGATTTCTTCCAAGATGAATAAAACTCCACCTAATGGTGATCCAAATGCTAATGCTACCCCACTCAGGGCTGCTGCAGACAATACTTGTTTTTGAATTAATTCATTATTGGATACATATGGGAAAAATCTACTCAAAATATTTCCGACAGCAGCAGCTAAATGAACATAAGGTCCTTCTTTCCCTAATGACATACCAGAAGCTATAGCTAACACTAAAGAAATGGTTTTAGCAAAAAATGTATAAGTACCTAGAAATCTTCTAATAACAAACCCTGATAAAATTGTTTTAACTTCAGGAACTCCAGATCCCGCAGCAGTGTACATAGTTTTACCTTCAACATAAGTAATTTCTTCAGTTGTAGTAGTAGTAGTATTGATTTCATCATCTAAACTTCCATGATCAAAAGTATCAATAATAGAATCAGTACTATTATTATGACGTTGATCAGAAACATTTGGCAGATTACTGGAATTGGAAGAATCATCAGATTCTTGTTTTCTATGTAGTTTATCTAATGAATGAATTGGATATCTACCAGAAATTTTAGTAGATAATGTAATGATACATGCAACTACTGCTAACATTATGGTCAATAATACATAAATCAAAAAATCAAATCTGAAATTATTACCCCAAGGATGATATTCAAAATAAGCAGACCAAGAAATCCAATCAGGACAAATATCTTGATCTTTTATTCTAAATCCATTCTTAAAGATATTTTGCTTCACGGGACTGGGATTTTGAATTCCATAATCATACCCAGCACAACATGAGACTTGACTCGCAAACCAATTGGTGCTACAATAACCATGTTTAAACCCAACCAACATAATTTCTAATTTGTCAATAGCAAAAGCCACCAAAGAAAATACAAATCCAATTAGCACGATCAAGAACCATTTACCTAAGATTAAATAATATCTATGATAAAAGGGGATTTTTTGTTGATTATTGTTAACTTCATGGTCATGATCATCATCACCATGATGCTCATCATGGTCAATTATCCAATGTTTATGATGTAATTCATATAAAAATTTATTGGATTTCATAAATGCATCAGCCCAATCAATGGTAGTGAAATCATTATAATAATTTCTCATTGAATATAAAGTGTCAGGAACCAAGTTCATTAGTTTTGATGACATGGTATTGTGGGTCCTCGAAGTATATAAGGATATATCATCACCAAAATTTTGGGATATTTGAGGAGTAACATTACGAGTAATGATAGGAGATCTAATATCAATTTTACCCAAGGATTTAATTTTTTCTAATCTACTTGATCTTAAACCGGAATTAGATCCTGAAGCGGTGCCAGCTTGACTATGATTATGAGTCAGACTTTGACTATGAATGTCTCTATCCTTATCAGATTTAAAACTTTGAATTAAAGGAGTAGATGGAACAGTAGCAGCATTTCTAGGTAATTGAATATTAAGTCTGTGAGTTGACTGTTTCTGTTTATCTATTTCATTCAAGTGGGTATCACTTCCAGTCATAAGATTTTAAGGTTTGAGAGACAAGTTAAATGAGGTAAATGAGTTGAATGAGTTGAATGAGTCAAACCAAATCACGGAACAACAGGAATTAATGACGTCGTCTGGTTTGTTATCTAAACATAGGGGCAGAAAATGAGAACGGGAATGTTTAGGTTCGGGCCGCACTAAGTTTAGTACAATCGTGGGGAATCATCGCGATGTTAATCATTACCCTAGATGAACCCCACAGACCCATTCCCCTCTATAACTACATGGAACTATTGCAATATTACATGGATTAAATGTATTATGTTGTGTATTAGCTATGTTCACTATCTATTTATGCTCTTGTAAATATTGTTGATAAAGTTTCTCTTGTTGTTGATACTGTTTCACCAATTTTTTCTTCATAGATTTGGTCACTTCTTCACCATTCGAATCTTTAATTGGTAATCCCATTTCATCCCATTCAGAATATTGATCAGTTCTAAATAAATCTTTAGGATTGATTTTCATTTTAGATAATCGTTCTTGTTCCTTTTTAGCATTAGCCTCTGCTTGTTGGGCTCTCTTTTGTTGTTTTTCCTTCAATTGTTTTTCTTTTAATTCTTGTTGAGCTTTTAAATCATCTAATTCTTGTTGATTTAAAAATTTAATTAATGCTGAACCATTTGGTCTATCATCTAATGAAATCCCTAAATCAATTAATTGAGCTCTTAGTTGATCGGTTTCTTTTAAGATTTCAGAACTTGAACTATCACTTTTTTGAATAGCAATATTTCTAACTGAATCTCTAAATGTTGATAAAAGTTTAATATATGGCATTAACAAGTCTTCTTTATTTAACCCTCCATTTTCATTAGATCCTGTTGATTCATCGATCCATCCAAGTTTATCCAGTCTAGTTTCAAATCCTAAAATGTTTAAAATCTTTACAATCCAATTAGTGACAGAATTTAAAATTTCAATTCTTAATTCATTAGTATTATTAGCACTAGCTTGAATATAATTATTGGCTTTTGAAACTAATTCTTGAATGATTTTTAAAGCTTGAGGAGTTGATAAATTATCACAGAATGCTTTATAAACTTCAGTTTGACTATTGATTAAATCATCTAATAATTGTTTATCAACTACAGATAATTTTTTTTCTGGATAAATTTGTTGATTTAAATCATGTTTATAATCATTATTTAAAGCTCTTACAACGGTGAAAAATTTAGAAAAAGTACTTTCCATGGCCTTCACTTCTTTTAATAAACTATCTTTAAAATCTAAAGGTTTTTCCCATGATGATAAAGCAAATACTAATCTTAATTGTCTAGAAGTATAATCTTTTAATGCTTCTTCAATGGTAATGAAATTTTTTAAAGACTTACTCATTTTTTGTCCCTCGATATGTAAATGACCACTATGCATAAAATAATTAATCCATTGTTTATTATTAAAATAAGCTTCAGATTGAGCTAATTCATTATCATGATGAGGAAAACATAAATCAATACCCCCAGAATGAATATCAATATTAGATCCTAAAATATCAGATGCCATAACTGAACATTCAATGTGCCAACCAGGTCTCCCTTCCCCCCATTTGGAACTCCATGATGGTTCACCAGGTTTAGAAGCCTTCCATAAAGCAAAATCAGCCGGATTTTTTTTAGATTGTTGATTAGATGATGCTGATAATGATCCTTCTCCATCATTAATTAATGACATATCCCCCTTATTCCATGGTTGTAATTTAGCATATACATGGTTAGAATCATTTTCAAATTTACTAGTATCAAAATATACTGATCCATCACCAGTTTTATAAGCAAATCCATTCTCAATAATTTTATCTACAAAATCAATAATATCGGGAATATATTCTGATACTCTAGTAGTAACATTTGGTGGTAAAACATTTAATTTGGCCATATCTTCATTGAATTTATTTTCCCAAAATGATGGAAGTTTCTTAAAAATATACGGTTCATTAACAGTAGATCCAAATTGTTGATCTAAATAAGGCATGAAGATTTCTTTAGTATTAGTTAAAAATGATTCTAAAGCATTGGCATCACCTTTAATTATGGACTCATTAGCTAACTTAGCAGCTTTAATATACATGGGGAATTTTGGATTCGTACTAGCTATTTCTGATACATTGATTGAATTAACCCATTTATTGAAATCAGGTTCATTACTGTCAGAAAATTGAGTCAAATTCTTATTAATATAAAACTCGAAAGCACTTTTGGCTTCATTGATTAAATCTTGATCGATTTTACTAAATTTATTAATGATTTTTTCATCGAATAAATATTGTTGACGAGCAGCTATAATGATTTTATCATCAATATCAGTAACATTCTGAACAAATTTTACATCAAACCCAAAATAATCTTGTAAGATTCTTCTATTAATATCAGTTGATACATAATTTCTAGCATGACCCATATGAGAATGATCATAAACAGTAGGACCACAACAATACCAAGTAATATGATGTTCATGATTAGGAATAAAGGTATCTTTAGACCGAGTCAAAGAGTTATAGAGCTTGACAGGTGGTAAATTCATGGTACCACCATTTCCTGAAGGTTTGAACCATTCTGGTTGTACTGGTTTCTTTGATGACATCCTAATAAATTGTTTAACAGAATATCTGATCATAAATTTGTAGCTGAGGTTTGAGTACCATAATGAGACAAGCGTATTAAAAAAAAAACTGCGAATTTAACGAGGGTGCGTCACGTGCATAATTCATGATAGAATCGGTTCATCACCCAATGTTACTACTTCTACTACTATTACTACTATTACTACTACAACACATTTTACTTACAGTATATAGTTACTGAATGAATCAGACATGAAGTGGTCGCATTTTATGATAATTCCATATTGAAGCTAGGCGTGCTTCGGAATTATCACTCTAGAACGCAAATTATAAGTCATCATCTCATCCGAGTCTCTATAGTCTTGTAAGAAAAATCCCATCAGTAAAAAGCACTTCCAGGTAGAAAGCATCATGCCTAAAACCAGCAAGTGCCACGTACTAATGACTCAACAGGGGGTAAGAGTTTCGGGAAGTACAAAAAAGAACACTGCTTAAGTTTCAAGGAATTTGGTAACGTTTAGTGTTAATTGGTGTACTCTTAATAATTAGTGATTCTCATAATAAGAATGGTTGTTATTAATGATTTTTTTAGGATTGAACTCATTGAGAATTAAAGAGCCAGGGCCTTGGGTGTTAAGCCCTTCGCACGTGCCTCTTTTCTCAAATCAATAAAAATATAGTGAGGTACCCGTGACTGTTTTGTCATGAGATGTGTGCGAATTAAACTAAAGTAGACCAACTGGCTGAAAATATAGTCATGGGCCTAACCACTTGGGTCGAGCTAGTTCGCAGTCCGCCTAATCGGTTCCATTTTCGTACCAGAGTTCTCGACCAACTGCCATGGTTTGCTCGTGCGCGCCAGCCCATCTCTTCCTGATTCATGTTCCACTAACTGGGACTCGGTCACCACCACCAGCAAATAAATTCACTCTAACCACTTCTATCCATCCACACGACCGCGACTTTTCCAAAAACTTTTTTCAAAAGGTTTTCAGAAAAAAAAAATTTCACTTTTTGTTCTACCATACTGAACAAGTTAATATTAAACCATGTCAAGTTATTCAACTGTTAAAGCTGCTAACTGGAGATTCGTTGAAGTTGGTCGTGTTGTATTGATTAACAACAAAGACTTAGCTACCATCGTTGAAATCATCGATCAAAGAAGAGTATGTATTCCTTGTTGAAGCTTTAATCCAATCCTTCCCCATCAGTTAATAAACATTCATGTACTGGAAAAAGAAGAATACCTGAAGTAAGAAGAAAGAGTTTCCAACCTCTTTGGACTTTAAGTGGTTATTTATTCATTACTACCTTGGCACATGTGAAATACCAGAATAATGAATAGTTTTTTAAATGAATACCACCCACCAATTATTCTTTTAGTGTCAGTACTTGAAATGTTTTTATTACCATTCTATGGGATAGTGGAAATCTCAGGACGTTGATGAAATTCTTCACCACGTCGTCATTTAAAATCACTCTCATATACTAACAAATTTTTTTAGGTCTTAATTGACGGTCCAAACTTCCAAAGACAAGCTATCTCTTTAACCAAAGTTGTCTTAACCCCAATTGTATTACCAAACTTACCAAGAGGTGCTAGAACTTCCACCGTTACCAAAAAATGGGCTGCTGCTGATGTTGAAGGTAAATGGGCTGCTTCTGCTTGGGCTAAAAAATTAGCTTCCAAACAAAGAAGAGCTGAATTATCTGATTTCGAAAGATTCCAAGTTTTAGTTTTGAAAAAACAAAAAAGATACGCTGTTAAAAAAGCTGTTGCTAAAGCTTAAATTTAAGGGGGAAGAAAAGAAATCAAGTCAATAAAATTATCCATACTTTTTCATTAATATGTATTCTAGTTGAATAATTACAACAGTTCTTTTTTTTTGTTCTTGATGTTAACGTTTATATAGTTATGTACAAAAGAGAAGGAATCAAATCCATATATCTTCAATAGATAAAATAATATCGTGTAATTACTCTGGTAAGGGTTTTCTTACAGTTAGCAGTTTTCATTAATTTTCTCACTGACTGTTCTCACTGACTGTTCTCACTGATTGTTCTCACTAACGATACTCTCTAACACTGATCTACTGTCTGCTTTCACAACCTGTTCTATTATTCTATGCTCGAGTCTTATATTCTACTCTTTATATATACACTGTAGCTATTTACAATTTATGATCTATTTCTTTTGTTGCTTTTCATGTTCAGCAATTAATTCTCTTTGTAATTGTGGTGAACATTCAGAATATTTTAAAAATTCTAATGTAAATTCTCCTTTACCTTGAGTACAAGCTCTTAAAGAAGTAGAAAATCCAAACATTGAATTTAAAGAACATTCAGCAGTTACAGTAAATTCATCTTGTCCATTAACAGTTTCAACAATCATACCCCCTAATTTATTAACTAATCCTACCACACTACCTTGATATTCATTAGGAGCATTAATTTCAACTGACATAATTGGTTCTAAAATCACTGGATTGGCATTTAAAAATGCTTGTTTAAAAGCTCCATGAGTGGCGGTTCTAAATGATAATTCTGATGAATCAACTACATGAGTTTGCCCATCATTAATATGCATATGAACTCCTAAAACTCTATGACCAATTAATGGTCCTTTTTCTAAACAATCTTCGAATCCTTTTTGACAAGCAAATAAAAATTTTTCAGGAATTTTACCTCCAACAATATGTTGAGTGAATTTATTTTCTCCTTCAATTGGAGTCATATCACCCATAACTCTACCATATTGACCAGATCCTCCACTTTGTTTTTTATGAGTATAATCAAATGGAGTTGGTCCAGTTATAGCTTCTCTATATGCTACTTGAGGTTTACCAGTAATACAATCAACTCCATATTCACGTTTCATTCTTTCAACATAAATTGATAAATGTAATTCTCCCATTCCTGAAATAATGGTTTGTTTAGATTCTGGGTCAAATTTAACTCTAAAAGTTGGATCTTCTTTTTGAAATCTATTCATAGCTTTAGAAAAACTTCCATTATCTTTAGTCTTTGGCTGAATTGATAATGATATAACCGCCTCTGGTACAAACATCGAATTCATAGCAATTTTTAAATCTGAGTTACTTCCAATAAATGTATCACCAGAAGCACAATCAATTCCAAAAGTAGCACAAATTTCACCAGCTCCAACTTCATCAACATCTTCCATATCATTAGAATGCATTCTTACTAATCTTGAAACTTTAACTTTTTTACCAGATTTAATATGATTAATATAAGTTCCCTTTTTCAATTTACCTTGATAAACTCTAATATAAGTTAATTGACCATATTTACCTTCTTCTAATTTAAAAGCTAATCCAACAAATGGTTTAGTACTTGAAGGAATTAAATTAATAGGTTTTTCATCTCCTTGAGAAATATCTAATCCAGTGTTTAAAATTTCATTAGGTTGAGGTAAATAATCAACTACTGCATCTAAAACTGGTTGAACTCCTTTATTAGCTAAAGCTGATCCCATCATTACTGGAGTGAATTTTCTAGCAATAGTAGCTCTTCTAATAGCTTGTTTAATTTGTTCAGGGGTTGGTTCTTCTCCTTCTAAATAAATATCAGCCATTTGTTCATCAACATCTGCTAAGGTTTCAATTAAAACATTTCTTTTTTCTTCCACTAACTCAACTAAATGTTCAGGGATTTTTGGATTAACTTCAATTTCTTCTCCTTGAGATCCAACATTATATAAAGCAACTCTATCAATAATATTAATCACTCCTTCTAATTCAGATTCGGCTCCAATAGGAACTTGAATAGCCGCAGCAGGAGTTTTCAATTTTAAATTAATTTGTTCAATAGCTCTAAAAGGATCAGCTCCCATTCTATCCATTTTATTAATAAAGGTAATTCTTGGAACATTATATCTACGCATTTGACGATCAACAGTAACAGTTTGAGATTGAACTCCTGAAACTGCACAAACTACTAAAACAGCCCCATCTAAAACTCTTAAAGCTCTTTCAACTTCAATAGTAAAATCAATATGTCCAGGAGTATCAATTAAATTAAAATGATAATTTTTGTCATCTTTATCCCAAGAACAATAAGTGGCGGCTGATTGAATGGTAATACCTTTTTCTCTTTCTAAATCCATATGATCCATTTTAGCTCCTACAGAATCACGACCTCTAACTTCATGAATAGCTTTAATTCTTCCGGTATAAAATAAAACTCTTTCAGTAAAAGTAGTTTTCCCTGAATCTATATGAGCAGAAATCCCAATGTTTCTTAATCTTGATGAACTTTTAACGTCAGCTTCAACCAAGTTTTGGTTTATTTGATCAATAATAACTTTTTCTTCTTCATAAGTTTGAGGAATTTTAGTTAATTCATTATCTAAAACCCTAATACTTGAAGAAAACTGTCTAAATAAACCACTTCTAATACTAGTGGTTTGATTCTGTTTTCCTACAAAAGCATTCTTAGAAACGGAATATTTGGCCATCAGTGGTCGACATGACCTTAAGATATTAGGGACTATCATTTTGGACGACCCTCTAAATATACTTTTATTTGATGTAGACGATTTGGTGAAAAATTTTGCCTGCAACCGTTAAGTGTCTCACATTTTCTCGCGCTCGCTAACATTTAACCAATGACAATAGTCCAAAAGTAAGAAAATTGTATTGAAATTCTTTATAAAATCTATATCTCTATTGCTCTATAGGTCTATAAACATGTGGGAAGATATGGTTGATTTGATTTAATGAAGTGGCCAACAACCCGAAAATAAAAGAAAAAGAAAGAAAAAAAAAGGAGGGGGGGTTTAATAAATGAATAAGAAGTAATCGTGAAAGAATGTTAAGAACCAAATTTGTTATAAGTTAAATTAATCACTTGGCTTAACCCCAATGTTATTGACATTTCTAAACATTAAAACCCCAGGAGTAGTATCATCGTCAACGTATTGACAAGCTCTTAAACATTTCCATAAAGACACCCACATGGAGGAACCATCATAACGATAATGATCACCCATAACTTCTTTAATAGCTTTTGTAGCTTCTCTAGCATTATAAAAGGGGATTCTTGACACGTAATGATGTAATACATGAGTTTCAATAATATCATGGAAAATATGTTGACCAATAAATCCAAAGTTTCTATCAATAGTAGCAGCAGCACCTCTAGCAAAAGTCCATTCATTGTCACGATAATGAGGCATGGTTGGATCAGTATGTTGTAAGAAAGTAACAAATACTAACCAATGATTAACCAAAATCCAAGGAAGAAACCAATTAATCATCATATTAAAAGTTCCATAACTAATAGCCCATTGATATACTGATAAAATTGTAGTAATAATTCCAATGTCTGATAAAACAATATACCAAAATTGATGAGGTTCAAAAATTGGAGATTTTGGGGCATAATGAGATTTCCCAACTGATGAATACCCGTTAATAGTTTGTCCAGTAGCATTAGAAGCTAAATAGAATTGAAGACCTCCAAGTTGTTGAAAAATTAATACTGCCAATGTATAAATTGGTGATTCTTCCATAATTTCTGAAACTTTTGAGGCTTGATGTTTTTCAAGATACTCATCTTTTGTATAAGGAATGAAGACCATATCACGAGTTAAATGACCAGTAGCTTTATGATGTTTAGAATGACTAAATTTCCATGAAAAATAAGGAACCATTAAATAACTATGTAATACCCAACCAATAAAATCATTAATGTTTTGATAATCAGAAAAAGCTCCATGACCACATTCATGAGCTAAAATCCATAAACCAAAACCAAATAACCCAATTAAATAGGATTGTAAACCCCATAATCCACCTCTAATAATTTTAAAGGCCATGGTATCATCACCAATTTTTGGAATAAAGGTTTGTCCTAAATAAGAAATCACACACATCATAGTAATATCTCTTACTACATATCCAAGAGATTTGATTAATGATCTTTCATAACAATGTTTAGGAATCAGTGATAAAATATCTTTAATAGTATAATCAGGTACTTTAAATTCCTTCCCATAAGTATCAATAGCAGTTAAATTATTGGTATGTTTTGACCCCACTGAAGTTTTAGCGCCAATTTCAGTAGCAGTTCCATTTGGAACGCTAACAGTTTCTACTCCAGTACTAGTCATTAATGATGATGCTGATGCCGATGATGCTGCAAATAATTAGCTGATAAAAATTTTCTTCGACACTAATTGGTCTGCGATCAACGGTTTCTACTAATCGGGTAATATCTTGCCAGTCGAGGAAAAATGATAACGCGCGAGGCGATGACATCCTTTCACCCATATAATAATAGAGAACAAAAAGAAAAAAAGGGTCGTGTGGTGGCTTTGGCTTTCCAATTACTTACCCCATATATCATAAATTCCAATACTCATATGCTACAAATTGATATTCATGATCATGTAATTTACCACCCCCCAAGTAATACCAATCTGCTCTACATGACCTTGTTATTCTTTATAGTAGCTCTTATCAACCTATTCCTAACAATTCTCCACATCTCCACTTCTCAGTAAAACTCTATCTTAAGTTTTCTACTACTATTTCGGTAAAAACTTAAATCTAATTGCGCTGTAAACCAATATTACCTTGGATTAGCCATTTATTTCCCACTATTTTAATGACTGATGTTTGATGGTAACATACACAAGAAGGTTAAAAGAGGATAAGAAGGGTAACTTCCAGTTTTAAAAGGTTATTCGTGAAACATAAACAACCGTTGAGTCAACCCTTCCGGAAATAAAAGTGGGGATTTACACTAGAAGTTATAAGCAACAGTGATTTAATACATTCTAAGCCATATTATCAGGCATAAAAAATCATAATTCGCTATGGCTCGTAATAAAAGTTTATTCTATTGCTTAAATGAATAAAAAATGACAATGTCTTCAATCAATTGTTTAACCTAATTAGGTAATATGGATTTGGAGAGGAAAAATATTTTTTGTCAAGCGAGAAGAACCTGAAATTAAACAAATAGTTTACGGGGGCGTACAGAAGACATTGAAAGGGATAGAGGTGAAACAAGGAGGTGAATTACTGGTCTCGTGACAACTTGATACAAGTAGAGAGATGATTTGGTTGCCCTGACCTGTAAAGAGTTGTTATGTAATCTCATCCTTTCTCCCCAAACCTTTTCGCACCGTTATTCACTTGGTATCATCTTTTATGTTCTACTTCTCTTACTTCTCTTTTAGGGAAACTACAGAACTGATAATTATTCCTACCAACTATATAAACCTCTACCTCGTTAGTTATTTCAGCCACTTGAAACTACTTGAAACCTATAGAAATCACTGGCTCATTGCGTGTTTCCTCATGTTATTCGTTTTATCCTCTATTAAGGTTAGGATTTCGGATACTTGGATTAAAACCTTGAAAATCATTACTTAATAACAAACCAGTTCTTTACCCTATAAAGCAAAAGTAATAAAAATCATGTTTATAAAACCGATAAATCAATGCTTTAACTGGTAACTTGACTATGAACTCTAAAAGAGTTTTTTTAGAATAATTTCCTAATTAGGTAAAGTAATAGTATCAAATAGGTCGCAAATATTTTTGTTCTTAATTACATTTCCCAATACGGTAATTAATTTTGAGGTAATCATAAACACTGTAACCATAGTAACTATAGTATAGAGGTTGAAACCAAAAAATTATCTACAATAGCCATCCATTAGAGGGGAAACAATAAGTTTCCTAGAAGGGTTAACAGGATTTTTTGAGTCCAACAAATATTATAAATTGAATTAATTTCCTCTTTGATTTTTATTCTTTCGCTTATTACTTTTTCTTTTTTATTATTCAATTAACAAGAACTAAGAATTCCAAATTCCAAATTCACAACTCCTACTAATCGCTTGATATAATGAAGTTACAAAACACTGCCCTCTTGGCTATCTTAGCCTCATCAGCTTTAGCTAATGCTGCTCCAACTGTTGCTGAAAATGGTGCCAAAACTCAATCTACTAGAATGATCAAAAGACAAGATGTTAATGAAGTTATGGAAACTTTAGCTGAATTAAAATCCCTTAAAGTCAAAAGAAGTGAAATTCCTGAAGGAGATGATGCTTTAATTGAATTAGATAGAAGAGCTGATAGTGTTTTAGGAAACTTGATTAGTGCTTTATCTAGTTCTGGACTTATTGGTGAAGTTATTGATGATTTAACTTCTACTCCAGAATTAAAAGATTCAATCTTAGCTATTGTTAAAGCTACTCTTCAAGCTGCTGTTGTTCAAGGTCCTAATTTAATTAAAGCTATTTGGAATTCTGGTTTACTTCAAGATGTCTTCAATAAAGTTTTAAATGATGGTGATTTAAGACTGGCTTTATTAGCTGCTGGTAAAGCTCTTTTCAATACTGCCCTTAACTTGCTTTCTTCATTTTTTGGTAATGATTCTTCATCATCATCATCTTCTTCTTCTTCTTCTTCTACATCTAAAAGAGAAATTAACTTATCCAAAGCCCTTGCTTTTAATGAAAAACGTGATGAACTTTTAGCTGCTACTTCTCAAGTTGATGCTGAAAAACGTTCTGCTCAAGTTGAAGAAGGTGATTATCTTGCTGAAAGAGATGTAATTGATATTGTTGAAAATATTGTTTCCACCATTTACAACTCTGGTGTTGTTCAAGATTTAATTAGTAAATTCATGGCAGATCCTGAAGCTTCTATTGAATTTATTGGTAATATCTTAAAGAAAGGAATTGTCCTTCTTGATGATGTTTATGATTGGGCTAAAAGTAGTGGAATTTTAGCTGAAGGTATTAATTGGTTAGCTAACAGTGATAATGGAATCATTTCTACTCTTGGTGAATTTTTAGCTAGTGTACTTGGAACCGGTGACGTTTCTCAAGATGAATTTGATAATGCTGGTTCTTCTGCTACCACCACCGCTACTACTGCTGCTCCAACTGCTGCTGCTGCTACTGGTGCCACTACTACCACTGAAATGACCACTGGTACCGTCACTGACTTATCATTCCTTTCTAAATATGCTCAAGAAGGTGCTACTACTTTATACAGAGCTAAAAGAATGGCTTATTAGACCAATGATTTTTAATTATAACTAGATGATTCCCCTTCAAAAAAAGAAAACAACAACCATACCTATACCAGTTTTGAACCAGTTTGATAATACCAATTTTGTAATTCTTTTAAACGTCATATTTTAAACCTTTTTCGTTTGGTTTTCAACTGATGCTTGGTTTTGTTTCTATTTTCATTTGTTTTATTTATATCAAAGTTTAGTAATCGTTATTACTCTGAAAAAGCTTTAGTTCTTCATGATTTTTTATTTTAATGTACAGGTTTTAGTATCAAAACTCAATTGTTGTAGTAAACCACGTCTTTGTCTTTTTCTCTAATCTCTGTGATCTATTAGTGAACAGGATTTAGTTTTTAAGTTTTTATTTTTATTTTTTTTTTTTTTTTTTTTTTTGAAACTTTAAAAGGCTGAGGAAAATTTCAGAATGTAATAAAGTTAAAAAATCATGTAAGAGTAATATATAAACATGTCTCTATTCCCTACCTCTTTAATTCAATGTTCTTGTTGTTCTGTTAATAGAGCCGTGAATTACACCCATTGGTGATTAGTTTATAACATAGAATATGCTTTTTGCTTTAGCTACTCCAGGGTCTGCCTTTAAACCATCAATTAACAAGCCTAAGAACACATGGAGATTGACCAAATTCAAAGACATTTATATGGAAAAATCATCAAGAGATTCATCACCTAAAGGTTCCTTATCATTTGAATTTAATATCAAGTTTTAAGAACAATGAGTGGAAGGTTTCGCTTAGTGATTTGATAATAGGTGTAATTAGAATTGTGCATATTTTAAGGTTAAGAAGTTTATTTTTGAGAATTTCACAATCGTTTACGAACCCAGACCCACAACAGGGGGGGTGTAAGCGTATGTGCAAAGTAGAGCCACTAACAAAACCCAAAATAGGCCAACAACTATGGCAACAACTATGGCAACAACTATGGCAACAACTATGTAGCACTGATATATATGTATGTGTGTGTGTGGTTGATGGTGTATATGGAGTCCTTACAACTAATATAGAATTAATCATTGCTGTGTGATGCAAACCATTATGATTAAATAACAATATATACGTGTTTATATATAATTATATATATCCATTCTATCATGGAGTATTTGAACTTGAATTTGAATCATAAGAATCATCTAATAATCCATTGGGATTAGAAGGATTCCAAGCGGCTGATGGAATTTTTAAATCATTGGATTGGTTTAAATGATTTTTACGATCTCTTTCAAATTCTCTCCACCGTTTCATAATAATATGAGATGAATCAAATACCCCTTCGTCTTCACCATGACCTCCTTTATCACCTGATACTGCTCTGGTTTCTCCCCAACTAAAATCATCAAATTTCCAATATGAATAAGTTGGTAATACAAAATTCCAAATTGGTAATGCAATCAAATAAATAAAGAAATAAACAACATATTTTAATGATGAAACAGTAATAACAATTAATAACCCTGGTAATCCAAAAATTAATGACAATAAAACTAATGACATTACTGGAGTTGGTGTTGAAATAATAGCAAATACTATCACATAGATTGTAAAACAAATTGCTGCTGGTAAAACTAAAGTACCTACCAATTCAATGAAAATAACAAATTGCATAGAAAAACAAAATGTACCACATAAATCTTTAACTAATACTAATTCTAATAAATTATGAACAGTAGAATTAATCCATCTTCTTCTTTGTGATAATAAAACTTTAAATTTTTCTGGTACAACAGTTTTACAAATAGCTTTAGGAACAAATATTTGTTTTCTCTTTGGGAATGTTCTTAACATTAATGATGATAAATATCTATCTTCCCCTAATAATAACAAATTCTTTTGATGTAAAGTTTCAACTTTATTTTCTGAATATCTTTCTACAATATCAGGATTTGCCAATATTGGTACCCAATACCCATCGGATCCTTTAGGTGATTTAATTCTATACATACAAAAACATCCAGGTAAACATGTAACCCCACCAAATACACTTTCAAAAGCTTTAGCTTGATGATGTGAAATATAATATTCAAATACTTGAATTAAAGTAACCCATGATTTATTTTTGTTTTCAATTTTTGTTTCTCCACATAATCCCATAACTGATGGATCTTTTACCATTTGTGCTACCATATGAGTCAAACAATCAGGATAAACTTTAGTATCCGCATCCACCATTAATGTAATTTCATACATTTCTGGCATTAATCCAGTAATTTGCCATATAGTTTGTAACATTTGAAATTCTAGTCCAGTCATTCTTTCATCAAACATAACTTTTTGTAAAAATGACATTAAAATAATTTGTGAATCTCTTTTACCTCTATTACCTGGTTTAGGTAAACTAGCTTCTTCTGGAGTTCCACATTTAACAATGGTAATAATTGGAACTCTTTGTTGGTTTTCTGGGGGAACTGTTGAATCATCATATTTATAAAATCCTCCATAAACTTTAGCCATATTATGACGTTTGGACCCTTGAGCTACTGCTACGTATGAATAAGGTTGAACATCTTCTGGTTCCGTAATAAAATCTGTCATCATACTTAATGCAATTTCAGGAGTAGTAATATCATTACCAGATCCTTTAATTAACCCATCACATACAATAACCATTACTTTATGAGAATTAGGATAATCAGTAGTGGCTAAAGAATCTAAAGTAACTCTTAAACCTTCTTCATCTTCAGAATAACAAGTAATTAAACACATTGTATGAGCTAATGGAAATCCAAATGGTTGATATTCAGCTGGTGGTTGTGGTACAACATCTGAATGAATAATGTCAGGTGATAAACCTTGAATTTCTCCAAAATCTTCAACATCAAACGGATTCATAACAGAAGCAGGTCTGGTATTTAATAAGTCAGATGAAGAATTCAAGGTATCATTTAAAAACAAAGTTGATTGTCTTTTCGTGTTTCTTTTATTGTTATTATTATTTTTGTTTAATAAATGATTTTGAGATGTCATGGTGGTATAACTGAAATTTTTTGATAACAT
The DNA here is from genome assembly GCA_030583035.1 of Yamadazyma taylorii. Classification (NCBI taxonomy): domain Eukaryota; kingdom Fungi; phylum Ascomycota; class Pichiomycetes; order Serinales; family Debaryomycetaceae; genus Yamadazyma; species Yamadazyma taylorii. The sequence goes on along the minus strand of JAJMHJ010000012.1, from coordinate 39,788 downwards.
ATCTCTATTTATATTATATTGAGATAATTCATTAGGAGCCAATGATAATCTTTTATTGAATACTGACTGTCTATTAGTCTTATAATTGGCTCTAGTTTTCTGGGGAACAATAGTTAAGTTATTACCACCAGCATCAGTTAAAGGCAGATTAACTCCACTACCTAAAGGTTGTGACCCTTCAGCCCAATTTTCCATTTCATTGTCACGTTCCTTCATTTTTTGGTTAGATATCCCGGTAGCACCTTGTTTAATAGATATAACCCATTTGAAATAACAAGCCATTAAAAATTTTGTTACTACCACTGACAAGATGAAAACCAATGATACATATAACACAATTTGAGAAGCAATACAACCAATTGTATCTGAATCAATAGTACCAACTTTAATGATTTCAGTTAAACATCTAGCAGCATGTCTTTCATCACTATTAGTTAAGACCAATGAAATATCGTGACCTTTATAAACGTCTTCATCTCTTAATTTATTAAATAGATCTGGATATTCAACACTATCAGTATCGATCCAATTAATTAAATTCAAGTCTAAAACATTCCCTGAATATACAACCAAATTTCTAGAACTATTTCTGATATCATCCCAAGTGAAATAGACATCACCATTAACGTCTAAATTATAGAAAGCAGATCTAGCTACTGAACTAGCATGACAACCCCAACCATCATAATATTGAGAGGTAGTAAAATTTGGTTTAGTTGAACCATCTTGAGCTAATAATTTACAGGGCATATACCAAGCCAAATCATCATTATCATTGGTTGGAATTGTACAATTATCTCTTGGTTTAATTAAATTTTTACAATTCCCATTAACATTTTGAAATAATAATGTGGCATCTTTACCACCAGCACTTATAGGAGGGTATAAAATATTAGTACCAGCATCAATACCAGCAGCTCCAGGATGTTGAGATCTGGTTAAATCAAAGGCTTTTCCGTTAATAATTAAATATCCATTATTAACTTCATTGATTCTGGTTCTAACTCTTTCAGTGGAACAGACAGTTTTGGTGAATCCAAAAGTTAAATATGCTACAAAGGTACCAATGTACAAAATACAAGAAATCAATCCCATTTTTTCTCTCCAAGCAAATTGTCGTTGTTTATTCTTTAAACCAAATAAAGACAATAAAGGAGCAGGGGCCCAAAAAGTTATGAGATAACAATAAACTTTCCAAAAATAAATATTACGTTCTTTTTTGCCAGCGGGATTTTGTTGTTGCAGTTGTTGTTTCCTCTTGGTAGAATTACTTTTGATAACATCTTTACGACTAGGGGAATATCCATCAACTTCATCATTAAGACCAATGATCTCTTTCCCACCGGCCTTTAAAGGAGATCTGGATCTTGAAGGTGTTCTTGAAGGTGTTTCAATAGGTAATCTATCTGGGGATCTGGCTGGTGATCTATCTGGTGATCTGGCTGGTGATCTGGCTGGTGATCTTGCTGGTGATCTTGCTGGTGATCTTGCCGGTGATCTGGCTGGACTATCTTCAAAATCCATTAAAGGGATACCTTCAGGCTGTTCATTATATCTAGACGGATAATCACTATAATAACTATTATAGCTATTTGGTCTAGGCTCAGCATTAGCAGTATCTATACCTTGAGGAATCATTGATCTATAACTATGATTACCCTTTTTAGGTTCAGTTGACTGTTGAGGATCAATTCCAGTTGATGATGGTTGAATTTTTAAATGATCAGACTGTTGATTAGCCACCTGAGTATAATGATATCTCGGATGATTTTGATCCATTCTTTGTCTTTCAGGTCTTACTAATGATCTTTTACGGGATAATTCCCCGGATTCAGGATCAAACTCCTGATACTTGTTGGAATTACCACTGTTTCTATATGACATTTTCACAACAATTAGTCACCAAAGAGTAATCTAAAAATTTTTTTTTTTTTCAAATAGTCACAAGTTATTTGTGTACAGCAGCAGCTAAATTGGAACTAATGAGGGACTGAGGCGGGTACAGTACAGTAAAACAAGGAAGGATATGATTAAGTGATGGCAATATACAACCACAGAATGAGTTGATGTGATAATTCAGTAGAATTTATGGAGGTTAATTCCGATTTTGTTTGAGGTATATGAACTTCCCTTTGTCTGCAACAGTCCGTTGTTAAAACCAGTAAAGTAATTAATAGAAACAAATGAGAAAAATTTTGAAATCAAAATATTGAATTGGTAATTACACACCAGTAAATAGAAGGAAAAAAAAAGGCACAGCAGGCACGCGTAGGTCTGGAATTGGGTGGAATCAGGTAGTGTGTGGCTTGGTAGGGAATTAGATGCTAGATGCAATTGGATTAATATTGTGGCATTGGAGAGGATTGGAAAAGAGTTAACTTGAAGTAGGGTGTTTAGCTATATAGTTGAGAACATATGAGCTATTGTTTCAAATTTTTAATGGCCCTAGAGGGGGTTATTTTATATACTTTTTAAAGGGTTTTTTCTATTTTCTTGCCCATACACGTTTAATGAAATTTCATTTTTCGCAGCAATTAGATTTGTTGCAACATGAAGAAATGTAATGAAATAATAGAGTAGAGGGAAAGTAGAGCAGAGGGAAAGTAGAGCAGAGGGAATGTAGCATAGTTAAATGTGATGGAAAAGAGAGAGGGGGAAAAGAAGAAAACTGAGCAATTAATTATGTGAAGTTCTATACCAATTTCTATATTGTTACATCACTATAATAACTTCTATGTAATTATACAACCCTGATGATTTATTCATTTCTATAAATCATGGTTGAAGATTATTAAATTTCATTAATATACTTTCTACCAATTGAGTTATATCATCAAATTTGAAACTAAAAGGCAAAAACTTGATCAATAAATTCACCAACCCTTTAATTAAATGATACATTTCAGGGTGATAAGATTCATCAATATATGTTAATAATCCCATTAATAACAATGATAATTCTCTTTTTTGAATTATAGAAATGGGTAATTTATAAATCAATTTTTCGTCTTCAATTAATCGTCTAATAGCAAATGCTAATCTGGCTATGAAATACTTCACGGCAATCAATTTAACTTTTTCATTTGAATGGTTGGCATATTTGATTAATTCTTCAAGACATACTAATTTAATATTATTATATTTATGGAATTTAATCGGTTTTGTACTACCAAAAGAATTATTGAAATTATAATTAATTAAATTGTTAATGATATCTTCAATTTCATTACTATTGATCAATAATTCCACCTCTAATTCATTAAATTCATATAAATATGAATGTTTATATAAATTGTTCAAAAACTCATGAATGACTTCTTCATCTTCAATTAATCTTGGTAAGATGATGGTAATTTCTTTAAAATATTGTCCGATACTAATCGATTCTTCTATTTTATTATTATTATTATTGAAATTGATTTCTATAGCTTGTAAGATTTGTGACCATAATTCTTTATCAATATCACTAGAAACAACTTTTTCAATTATTTCAATCATCATTTTATTACTTTCCATCCATAAAGGCATTTTCTCATATCTTCCTATAGTTTTATTATGAATGATTTCTAAATTAGCCTTTAGTAACCTATGAATTGTTTGATCTTGAATTAAAATATTTATATCTTGAATGTTTTGTAATTTTTCTTTAATTAATTCAAATGATAAATTTCCAATAGATATAAAAGTTGGTAATTTATATTTCCGTTTTAAATTGGAATTATTTAATTTATTTTCAATTCGTTCACGGATTTTGAATTGATAATTTAATAAATTACTCAATTCTCGAATTATAATTGAATTCACTTGATCATCTTGAACTTCAATAATTCTTATGTTATCAATAACTTTTTGTTGTAAAACACTTGGTTGTAGTTCATCTGATCTATTCAATATAATTGGATACCTCAAGACTTTCATGAAATTATTTAAGATAGTTTGAATTTTTTCTGGATTAACAGTTTTAGAAACTTTATTATAAACATCAGGGAAGTCAATCATTAAGGTTTCAAGTTGTTCAATGTATAAATCAGGATTATTAAAATCATAATCAATAGGAATATTTAACCAAAATTCAAATAATTTTTCATTAATGCTAGCATTATCAATATCAATTTTTAATAAATCATTAAATTTTTTTAATACAATTATATTGATTTCAAGTTTATTTAAAAGAATTAAATCATTAAAATAATGAACCAATTCTTCCCAAAATTTAATTTCAAAAAATGAATGAAATTTATTATAAATTCCAATTAATCCATCTACTTTCAAAGTAATAGTTTCTTTCATTTCAGGAAGGTTAGATAACAATTCATTTTTTTGGAAAAGTTGTTTGATAACCATATTATACATTAATTCCCATTGCTTAGAATTAAAAAGATTTCCATGAATATCAATGATTTCAAAAAAAGTTTGAATAGATCCATTTCTAACTTGAGCTCTATTATCACCAGATAATCTAATGATACTTAATAATAAGTACATGTCTAAACTTTTATAGAAATGATCATCATTTTGATCATTACCATCAACTCTTTCTATTAAATTTATTAATTCGTTTTCATTAACCACAGGAAATTTCGTATTATCAATTTCATCATTGTTTTTAAATTTAGATTTGATAGAATCACTAATTAACCAATAATAACTAATGGAACTAAAGGAAATATTCAAATCATTCATTTGTAATCCAAAGTTATATAAAGTATCAATTAGGATTTTAAATTTACTAATAGGTAATGTACTAATAAATTCATTCAAAATCAATTTCAAACAATTAAAGGAGGAATTTATTAAAAGATTAATTTTATCTTTTAAAGTATCATTTATATCATCAAGTTTATTAAATTCAAACGGATTATTAATAATTCTAAAGATTATATCCCAGGAATCATCAATAGTTAAAGATTTATCATAATTTTCCATCAATTCGTTTAAGGTATTTAAAATGATCAAATGAATTTCAATTTTATTATTATTTATAATCAATAATCCATCGGGTTCATAATCAATATTATTTAACCCACTAATTAAATCATTTAACCCATTAAGACAAATCTTACAAATTTTATTAAATGATTCTACATCATTAATATTAGAACTTTCAACGGTTAAATGTTTAATTATATTAGTGAACTTGATGATAATATATTGTTTAAAATTAAAGTTGACATTCATTTTATCGAGATTATCATTATCATTACGAATACCAAATTTAATGTAAAATTTACTTAATTTATCAAAGATTTTACCATCATTATCAACCAAAAATTTAATAGAATTAATTTGACAAATATCATATAATTTATCAATAAAATATACTCTGTTATAAGGACATGGTATTAAGCCATTATTTGAAATCTCCAAAGAATTTTTATCATTTTCATGAGTTCCAAGTTCAAAAAGTTCAACTAATGAATCAATTAACTCTTCATAACTATTAGAAGAATAATCATTAATACTATCATAAAATTTATTAAAAGAATTTTGAATATTATTAACATCTTGTTGAGTCAATTTTGAAATGAAATTTTCTTCATTTCTATTGATACCACTAAATTCATTTAATCCATTTATATAATAATCACACCATTGTAATGTGATCCAAATAATCTTCCATGAATTATTTAAGGTTGGACCTAATGATACGGCCAAATTTATTAAAGCTCTCAAGCATGTTACATGCCTAGAATTAAAATTATAATTTCTAGTCTTTTTAAGGTCTTGAGTATTGGTAGTAGTAGTTAAATTGAGTTCACTATTGGTTAATGACTCAACTATTGATTCACCTAATGCTAATAAATTTTTACCTTGTTCTCTTAAAACTCCTGTACCTAAAGTATCAGTAGATCCATTATTATTATTATTACTATTAGGAGTGTTGGTTTCTTGTTTAATAATACATTCAGCCAATAAAATCAATAATCCATCTCTTAGATTAACAGATCCCAATAACCCAGTAGTATGAGTAAATTTTTGTAATGATCTAATTAAAAGATGGAAATTTTCATTATCCATTAATGAATAAATAAAGAATTTAAATAATTGAGAAACATCAGCATAAGTAGATTCCACAAGGCTATTAATCAAATCTATATCAGTTTCTACCGTTGGGGAATCATTAGATATATTATTAACAAATTTAGAAATCCCATCAGTAAATGATAATAAAATATTAAAGATCAAATAGATAGGATAAGTAACAGGAATGTTTGTAGGAGGATCGGTTTTATCAAGTAAATCAAGTACAGAAATCTTAATTGAAGATGTCAGTTTTGATAAGTATAAGTTATTCAATGAAGCAGTGGTAGATGAGGAGGCAGGACCAGAAGTGGAAGAAATTGATGATATTGAACCAGTATTAACAGGTTGTTGAATGGTAGGAATTTGCAAAATATCTCTAATCAAAATAGGGTTTTTTTGTAAATATGTAGATAAGATGAAAAACATTTCTTTTATAACATTTTTCTTTTTAGGATTCATATCATAAAATTCAAAGATATTTTTAATAATTTCAAAATTAGAAAAGATTGATTTGAAGGTTTCTAACACCAAAACTTTTTGCCAATAAATCGCTTGATCATAATCATCATGAGATGTGGAAGATTTAGATTCATTATTTAAAAGAATATGATTTAAAATTGATAAAACAATTTCTCCTTCAATTATTAAATTATTCAATTGAGAATTTAATAATACTACTAAAATCCTCATGGTTCTAACTATAGGAGGGAAAGAATTATTATTATTTAAAATTCTTAATAATGAAGGAATCAATTTTATTCTTAATAAAAACCCCAATTCTTCATGATAATTAAATAAATCCTTATGAGTAGAAATTATATTTTCAATAATTTCAAGAACTGAATTTAGTTTAATTTGGGATAAATGATTAAAATATTCAGGAGATTCATTATCAGCTAATTTACATAAATCTTGGAAAATTAGAAATCCTTCATAAGAAATATCATCAACTATTACAGTTTTATCTTCATCTAAAGTAATTGAATTACTAGTAGTTGAATTAGTTGAAGGATGCAAAGGAGTTTTATCAAAGATATTACCAAATAATTGTTGTAAGGTAGCAAAAGCAGTATTTATAACTACTGTGGATTTATTATTAGAAGTTAAACTAGTACAAATATTCAAAATATTAAGTAATAATTCTCCTTGAAATAATTGACTATAATTTTGCATTAAACTTGGTAAACATTGTAAAATTCTTAATTGAATGTCTATAGCTAAATGTGTAGCTTCTAACAAAGCTTTTAAAATTTCCAGTAAATCGGATGATACAATTGCTTTAAATATGATTAATTTATGAATAGCAGGAACTGCCAAATTAGCAAATCGGGCATTATTGGTAGTACATGATAGGAGAAACGGATTCAATATGGTAGATTTATCCTGATTAGTTAATTGATCAATAGGTTGAGTTGGTTGATAACTCTTAAGTTTTGTTAAAGCTAATTCACAAGCTTGTTTAATATCAGAATTACGTCTTTTAGATTCATTTAAAAGGGTAGTTAACTCTACTGTCAATTGGTTGACGGTAGCCATTGGGTAGATGAAATATTGAAGGCTCTGTCCAGGTCAAAAGATAAGTAGCAGCCAATGCCAGAGTCAATAGATCAATTGATGGTGAATGATAGCAAGGGAAGTGAATATAAATAGTGGAACTAATCCAACGGATAAATGAGTAATTAAAGAATCAATCTAATAGTTAATCTAAAAGTAAATATGGAGTATTTTTTGTTGGAGTGAGCTAAACAAAAATGAGAGAGAGAAAGAAAAAAGCGGGTCGTGGAAATGTCATAAATACTGTTAACGATACTGTTAACGTAGATAGTTAATGTAGTTAGCTTATAAAGGAGACAGTTTACACAAAGGCTAAAGGCTATGAATAGCATTGTTAAGTATATATTTACGGCCAATTAGAACCAATAAGGTACAACATGGGGCCCTTCAAAGGCCTCAGGGTTATCATAAACATCATTCATCGATAATGTTAACATAATAGAGTGTTTGCAGTCTCTTAAAAGAGCACATTGCCACAAACATCGAAGTATGGCTTGACGTAATAGAGACAGTTCCATCAAAGTTGGATACGTGCTCCTAAAATTGTCATTTACTTGTTTACCAATATCCCAAAAATATCCTGAGAAACCTTTTCGTTGTTGATACAATGGGAATCAATACGAGTGCTTATAGCTTCTGCAATATTATTGTCTGGTAAAAAGGGGAAAGTATATTGAAATAGGGTGTTGTGTGTTGTATCTACGGCTCTATATTTAAGCCTCATGGGCATCTAATATAAAAAGGATTTCAAACAACTAGTATATAAAGAGAATGTTATAGGGGGGGTTTGGTTGTTAGTGTTTTCGCAGTCAATGCTGCAAACAATGCGAGTGTAACCAGGCCCATAATGACTTGAATGAGTTGTACTAACAGGTTTATGTTTGACCAACTATGGACTATTCTAATCCTCTTTTCAGTCTATTAAACGAGATAACCCAGAGTGGACTTACAAGAAGATTTCATATTACAACGTTACACATATATTAAAAAGAGTGAAAAATATCCCGATCATTAACATTATTCATACCTTTTGGTTTTGTTGAAGAAACAAAATATACTCAATAGCTTTATCTAATATACAAGATTTATTTAGTTTATTAGTTTTGGTAATGGTACCTTTGGAAGAAGTGGTGGTGAAACCAGGAGTTTCAGTAGCTACCGAAGGAATCAATTTTTGTAATTTTTCAATTTTAGTATTAATATTAATTCTATATTTTTTCTCAATTATATTATGAGCAGCCTTTTGATTAGAATTTAATTGTTTCCTAGGAGATTTTTTCCTTGATTTAGTTACTGAATTATTAGAACTGGTAGAACTGGTAGAACCAACAGAATCAGTAAGACTTAAATTTTCAGGTCCTCGTACCAGTACAGAAGATTGATAACTTGGAGTAATGTCAGGAGTAATAGTAAGCAATTTTTCATTAACCAAATTTAAATCTATTGGATTATTAGAAAATAGATAATCATCATCACTAGAATTATTACCAGAATAGTCCAGTATAAGTTCGGGGATTTCCTCATTTAATTGGAATGGATCGGGTTTAACATATTGTAACCAATCTTCATTATCAGAAATTGGAGATGCCAATTCACCATTAAAGTAGTTAGTGTTCATTATGTTTTAGATAGAATGTATAGTAGAATTAAGTTGAGTTATTTAATTACAACCATTAACTAAATATTGATAGAGAAATATCCTTTAATTTATAGTAATTGCAAAGAATGGTAATAATTCAAAACCCATGCATTCGGGTCTATCTCGGACTTAAAGATGTTCACTATTTAATTAGAGATAACTAGTTTACTTAACCGCCTTATAATTATCAACCTTAAATAGGTGTTGTGTCTATATACCGGTACCATCAGCTTTTCATCTTGCAATTACGATTCTAATGTCCAAAATCAATGTGCGATCCTCAAAATTCCTTGATGGTTTATGACATGATTATTTGCGATGGACGGTTGATATACAGGTATCCTCATGTTATATACTGTATAGGAGTTTAGAACCATAATTTTGAGTTATAAGTGACAATTATGACATGATTAAAACACTAAATATCCGTAACCACATGTTGAAATCATAAGATAGATGATGACAAAAAACAAAAACGGTTTGATGTTGAATGTAAGGGGTCCTTTTTGTGACCGAATGGGGACGGTTTGACAAACAATGGGTTGATAACAAGCAGAGGAGTGTATAGATATGTAAAGTCAGATCTTGAGATGAACATAAAGAAGGGGATTACGGAGAACCATAAGAGGGTGACGGCCGTGGAGTAGAGTGGGAGTGGGAGGGAGAGGGTGAGTGAAGTGGGAAAGGGAGGGAGAGGGTGAGTGAAGTGGGAAAGGGAGGGAGAGGGAGTAGGAGTGGGAAGGCAGTAGGAGGGAGAGTGGGAGGGAGAGTGGGAGGGGGAGTGGGAGTGGAGAATAGGACGGAGGTCTTTCGAGGTGATAAGAAATAGTACAGCAAGATAGCAAGGCCGAGTGAGTAGGTAGCAGGGGATTAACAGGGTTTGTTGGCAACCTAGTAATAGAACTGTTAGGGTAGTGTCAAATACTACTCTAAACCGTAGTTTTACGATGTTCATCACAGTGATAGTGATAGTAACAGTAATAGTGACAGTGATAGTGATAGTAACAGTAATAGTGACAGTAATAGTGACAGTAATAGTGTCAGTGAGAGACAGTGACAGTGATAGTTGCCATCACTAGCCTTACCCATCACTCCTCACACCTGTTTCTATACCATCGCTAACACCAACAGCGGCATATTCAAACTTCCCAATCCCCCCATTGTCCCATAGTGGCCCTGTCCTCACCAATAGTCTATTGTATCGAATTAATTTATTGTTCGCTCCCCTGAGCTCTCTGTTTTCTCGCAAGCGGTCGTGTCCCTCCATTCTCATGTTTTGAAAAAAGCCTGAAAACTTTGTTCGTATCGATAACATTTTAATTTATTAGCATTTCCCCAATACTATTACCATGAAACTTAATGATGCCAATAAATTAAGACTACTAATAGCTGGGACCATAATATTTATTCTTACATCTATAAAACTAATCTTTTTTAATTCCCAAACCTTATATCAACCTGATTTTCTTGAAGATGACACGGTGCAATATTTTGATTTAGATCATTATAAAGGAACCAAAGAAGGATGGCAAACTGGTGAAAGAGTATTATTTTGTGTACCATTAAGAGATGCCTCAGCTCATTTACCAATGTTTTTCGGGCATATGAAGAATTTAACATATCCTCATAATTTGATTGATTTAGCATTTTTAGTATCAGATTCAAGTGATAATACTTTAGGTAATTTAAAAAAGCATTTAAATGATATTCAACAAAATCCTGATCCATCGATGAGATTTGGAGAAATTGAAATTTTTCAAAAAGATTTTGGTCAAATTATTGGACAAAGTTTTAGTGATAGACATGGATTTGCTGCTCAAGGACCCAGAAGAAAATTAATGGCACAAGCTAGAAATTGGTTATGGACCGTAGCGATTAAGCCATATCATTCTCATATATATTGGAGGGATGCAGATGTTGAGACAGTCCCACCAACCGTTTTAGAAGATTTAATGCATCATGATAGAGATGTTATTGTTCCAAATGTTTGGAGACCTTTACCCGATTGGTTAGGTAATCAACAACCATATGATTTAAATTCATGGCAAGAATCTGAAGGGGGATTACAATTAGCAGAAACTTTAGGCGAAGATTCTTGTATTGTGGAAGGTTATGTAGAATATCAAACTTGGAGACCTCATTTAGCTTATTTAAGAGATCCTTATGGAGATCCAGAAGTTGAAATGGAACTTGATGGAATTGGAGGAGTTTCTATATTAACTAAAGCTAAAGTATTTAGAAGTGGATCACATTTCCCAGCATTTTCATTTGAAAAACATGCAGAAACTGAAGCATTTGGAAAATTAAGTAAACGTATGGGTTATAATGTTTATGGATTACCTCATTATGTTATATGGCATATTTATGAACCATCATCTGATGATATTAAACATATGGAATGGATGGCTTTAGAAGAAGTTAGACAAAAGGAAGAAGCAAAGATAAAAGCGGTTTATGATAAAGTTTGGGATAAGGCTTTTGAAGATGTTCAACTTGAATGGCCAAAAGAAAGAAATGATTTCTTAAAGAATACTGATTTATCAAGATTTAGAAATATTTATGTTGATTGGTCTGGTGCTGAAGATTTAAATATTGATGATAATGCAAAAGATGACACTGAATTAGCTGATTTCGATCCTTAATTAATTACGGGTATATATTATATATAGAGAATAAAGAATAAGAATAAAGAATAAAAAATCAAATGAAACATGATAATGTAAGTGAACAATGATAATGTAAATGAACAATGATATAAATGAAAAGTGATATAAATGAAAAGTGTCTATCTATGATTATTTTTTTATGGCATAAACTCATCATCACTAATGTTATCTCTATACATATAAAATTGTAAAAATATAATACAATCTTCAAAAATGGTACCTAAGGAACCTAATAACCAACTCAAGTTCAATACCACATAATTCCAATCACTTCTATAACATAAGATTTGACCGGCATAAGTTAAATTCCCTAAAGTAGAAAAAAGGAAAAATAATAAACTCAATCCATGAACTGATTTCCGATGATAATTTTGAATAATTTGAGGAATTCTAGCTCCCAAGTATAAGAAAGCTGATAAGTATCCAACTAACTGAGGACCAAATTCAATAACATCATCACTACCATCATTACCATCATTATCATTATCGGAATCACCCGATAAAAAGAATCCTAATACCCCACATCCAATCACAAATAAAATTGGTAATACATATTTCATGAAAATTCCATGATAATTAGGTTCTAATGCTATATCAGTTAATGCACTTGAAGTTCTTCTCCGTTCCATCAATGGTCTAGTTTCATGATTATTTTCATCTTGTGAAGCTTGTTGAGCCATAGAATTAGATGGATTTGGATGGTATAAATAAGTATAATATACATAAGAAAAGATCATTAAGAAATCAGCAATACAAAACCAAATAGCGATGAAGACTACTTCTGGTAAAAGTTTAGCCCATAATGATCCAATTAAATTAGCAACATCCCCTAAAAACCAAATACTTATAAACCCAATGGCTATTCCATCAGCAGATTTTAATCTCCATTGTTCGATTAATTGAGGCATTAATAATACAATCCAGCATGCTAATGAAGTAGAACCCATGATTCCCGAGATAGATGTCCTTAAGGTGGTAGTATTACTACCAGCTGCTGCTGCTGCTACTGTTGTTGTCATAACTGACATGATATCTTTCATGATTAAGTGATGGTGTTGGTGAGTAACTTCTTTGGATGTAATTGTCTCGGCCTCAAAAATTTTCAATATGCGCCTGTACACGAACCATATCACTGTAAATGAGTTAATAGAACAGATGGGGTTATTAAATATGAATTCAATCGGTTAATGGACTTGAGTATGTTTGATTAAGGTTATTGATAATAGTGATAATGATTATACTTATACACTTTATGATTTAACAGAATTACATCATTAGTTACAGGTTTTTAGCAGCCATAATTATCTCGAGACCTCGAGGGAAACATGAAGCGAACCATTGAAGCGAACCAGCTCTTCGGGAAGAAAACTGGTTCCATGGACCCGTAGTAAGTCGCATTCACTTAGTAAGGCCCATTACTAATTGAAGTGAATGCGACTTTTACTACCGGTCCCTGAAACCAGTTTTACTAATGGGCGTTACTGATGTAGATCAATGCTTGTTGTATATAAATTGTAGAGAAGCTCCACCCAGGAAAACGTTCCCCTTAATATAACGATTGTAGACTGCATATTATAATTACTCAATGGTTTCTACTACGATTATTGGAGCTAGTTTCGCAGGTCTTGTGGCTGCTAAAAAATTAATTAAATCAGGTGTTGATGTAACTATTATCTCATATGATGATCAGGTATATATGAATCCAGGAGCTCCTAGAGTTTTATCAGAATCAGATACGTTAGATAATGCAATCGTCCCGGTATCTAGAGCTTTAAAAGGGTTAAGTTATACTTTTATTAAAGGAAAAGTCACTGAAATGGTCCCATCTGATAATTATTTAATGGTTGAAAAATCTGATGGAACCAATCAAAAGGTTAATTATGAACATTTAGTAATTGCTTCAGGTTCTAGAACTCAAAATGTTATGTTTAAGAATTTTGGACCAATTGACAAAATCCGTCAAACTATTCTTGATGCTAATAAAAAGCTTCAACTGATAAAATCAGTAGCCATTATTGGTGCTGGTGTCACTGGTCTTGAAGTATCAGGAGAAATTGGTACTGATTATCCTAAAATTAAGGTTGATTTATATAATAAAGATTCTAGAATTCTTCCTAATTGGCCCGTTAAACAATCTAAAAAGGCCGTCAACACTTTAGAAAAATTAGGGGTTAATATTATTAATAATTCGACTGTTAGTAATATTTCTGATACCTCATTGACCATCAATGGTCAGGTTAAACGCTATGATTTAGTGATTGTTACTAGTGGGGTAACCCCTAATTCCTCTTTCATTCCTAAAGAGTTATTAGATGAAAAGGGATATTTAATTACCAATGAATATTTACAATGTAAAAAATATGAAAATATTTTTGCCCTTGGTGATATTGCTTCTATTACTGAAAATAATTTAATATCACTTGTAATGATTCAAGTAGGGGTATTTGAAGCATCTATTGGTAAGTTTATTTTGAAGAAGGATGATATTACCCCTAAACCATATAAACCATTTAAATCGATTTCAGGCTTCGTTCCTATTGGTAGAAATGGTGGAATTGGGTTAATGTTTGGATGGGGAGTACCAACTTTTTTGGTTAGAGGTGCTAAAGGGAAAGATTTCATGCTTCCTAAGTTGGATCAATGGTTTGATAAATTTTAGGTAGAGTAGGGTAGAGTAGGGTAGAGTAGAGTGTTCTATATAGTAATTTATGTTTGAATCAATTAGACTCGGTAGGGGCAGTGGAAGTTTACTTGTAGTCGTTTGCAGTCAAATTACGTAAATTTCTCCGGGCTCTCAAATTTGATATCCCCTCAAAAGTCAAAAGTCAAATCTCGGATATCAAATTTGAGTCCGAACAGGGGCATTTATTATTATCACGTTTCAAAACTATATAATAGAACACCAATGGGCTCTAATGGGAAAAAATATCCCAGTTCTTTCTCATAGATCTTAATCAATTTCTTTATCAATCATGACAAGTGCTGTAGTAGTAGGTGGTAATTATGCTGGTCTCACTGCTGCTAAAATATTAGCTAAAGCTCATATTAATGTTACTATTATTTCACCTAATACTTCCGGTTATTTAAATTCTAGCGTCCCTAGATTGTTAACAGAACCAGAAAAAACGAATAATGTTTTAATCCCCATCGATTCACTTTTTAAGAATTTGAACCTCCCCGTTAACCATGTTTCCGGAACTGTTACTGAATGGATCCCCGGATCTAATCAATTAAAAGTAACCATGAATGATGGTACTACTAATACTATGGATTATCAAAATATTGTTATTGCTACCGGATCTAAAGCTGGATTAGAATGTTTTAAAGTTCAAGGGAAAATTGAAACCACTCTTAATAAATTAACTGAATTGTCTAATAACATTAAACATGCAAGCTCCATTGCTATTATTGGTGGTAATACTTTAGGAGTAGAATTATCATCAGAGATTAAAACCACTTATACCGATAAATCAGTAGATCTTTATAATTCCGGTCCAAGGCTTTTAAATTTTCTCCCCGGAACTGCTTCTAAATACGCTGAAACTAAATTGAAATCTTTTGGTATTAACATCTTTAATAATACTAAAGTGGATTCATATACTTCTACTTCGATTACCATCAATGGTCAAACCAAGAATTATAATTTAATAATCCCTGCCACCGGAGTTAAACCTAATTCTGACTATATCCCTAAGAGTTTGCTTGATGATAAAGGTTACTTAAAAACCAATGAATATTTACAAGTTCCTCAACATCCGAATGCTCTCGGATTTGGAGAAATTAATTCTATCACCGATAGTTCTATCCTTGATATTTGGCTTCATCAAGAGACTCCTTTTAAAAGAAGTTTTAGAAAAAACTTTTTAGGTGAGAATGTTAGATTATCTCCTTATTCAAAGGGGTACTTGAAATCTTTGGTAGCACTCGGTAGGAATGATGGATTAGGGTATATGTATAATGTTCCACTACCAAGTTGGGCAGTAAAGAAGATTAAGAGTGAACATTATATGATTCCTAATGGTCCTAGTGTTTGAATGTTTATGAAGTATGTTAGCTTATATGTGTATGTGATTTGTTTTTAGTGACTAGCTTATGTGTGTATGTGATTGTTTTTAGTGACTATGTATATTGATTTGATAGTTTTTGCAGCCATACCTTTTGGTTACATACTGTATGTTACGCGCGACATAAGTAAATACCAGCACACCCCATTTCGTCTTCAATCGCAGGTTTTCTTTGGCCTTGAAAAATTGAGACTGAAAAATTTTTTTTTCTCTTCATTATTAAAATATACTTGTTTTAATTTGAAATCAAACATAATCTATTATAATGGTATGTTTAACTAGTTAAATTACTAATGAAAGTTACGAAAGTAACACACACACTCATACTCACAGAGTATGAATAAATGGCAATGGACCCTCCTGCATATCCCGGAAATACATCTATAATCTATCAACATTATAAGATAGACGGAATGTGCATCAAAGGAGTGAAATGGTTCCAAGCGTGCTTGTTGACATATTTGTAGGGATTCCAAGAAACACAACAACCGTAACAAGTTGTTGATAAAGTTGATGGATCAAAACAATGTGCAATCCCAAATCACTCTCTTTGGTGCACAGGCTGAGTATCTAAAAATTGATACTGTAGAGTATTTAAGGTAAAAGGATCGTTCGTTGACAATATATTATTATGAGAACACTTTTATACTAACTACTCAATGACACAGCCTCCAAAGAAAGTTGCTCCAGCGCCATTAGCTACTAAATCCACCGGATCTCAAAAAGTAGCCAAAAACCCTTTAATCGAATCTACCCCAAGAAGTTTCGGTATTGGTCAAGATATTCAACCAACCAGAAACTTATCCAGATTTGTTAAATGGCCAGAATACGTTAGAGTTCAAAGACAAAAGAAAATCTTATCTTTAAGATTAAAAGTCCCACCAGCTATTGCTCAATTCTCTAACGTTTTAGATAAAAACACTGCCACTCAAACCTTCAAATTATTTAACAAATACAGACCCGAAACTGCCAGTGAAAAGAAGGAAAGATTAACCAAAGAAGCTGCTGCTATTGCTGAAGGTAAATCCGCTAAAGATGCTTCTCCTAAACCATTAAAAGTTAAATACGGGTTAAACCATGTTGTTTCTTTAATTGAAAACAAAAAAGCTAAATTAGTTTTAATTGCTAATGATGTTGATCCAATTGAATTAGTTGTTTTCTTACCAGCTTTATGTAGAAAAATGGGTGTTCCTTATGCTGTTGTTAAAGGTAAAGCTAGATTAGGAACTTTAGTTCATCAAAAAACCTCAGCTGTTGCTGCTTTAACTGAAGTTTCTGCTGCTGATGAAGCTGAATTAGCCAAGTTAGTTTCTACCATCAAATCTAACTACTTAGAACCTTTAGAAGATAAAAGAAGACACTGGGGTGGTGGTATCATGGGTGCTAAAGCTCAAGCCAAGAGAGAAAAGAAGGCTAAACTTATGGATGCCCCATCTTCAGTACCAGTAGAAAAATAAATCTAATTTGTATAAATAGGGTAATAAATATTATAGGAAGTAAATAATTGTAGAGATTGGAGAGATTGGAGAGCTTGGAGAGATTGGAGAGATTGGAGAGATTGGAGAGATTGGAGAGATTGGAGAGACTTTTTGAGGACTGGGTTACAAAGAGTGGGGATGGGAATAATGTTTTGGGGTTACTTATGGACGTAAACATAATAATAACAATCATTAACATTGATTTAATGCATATAATCATAAGTTTGATATAGCCTGATGTATGACATTTTGTATGTTCAAAATAGCTTATACTATTAATTCCGCAGTCACACAGGGTACCAGCCCTGGGTATGCCACATCGCGCACTCTCATGAAAAATTTTATGAGCACTACAAGCTTTTCCAACCTGAAAAATTAATTTCTTTAATCCATATTGTAATAATAGTAAAAGGTATGTACTATATGACCCCCCATATACCCCTTGGAATTGATGAATATGAATAAATTATCCCTACAACAAGAATCCATATCCAATCCCCGTATATACAATGTCCTTCCTTCTAATGAAATATTTGATTAAAGTCCACTTGGTCTAATATCATGACATAATATAGAGCAATCAATATCTCATCAAGTGAATGAATACTCCTCCAAAACACGTTTCAAAGCCTATAAGATCCAATATATGTCACTTCTGGGTAGTATGATCCCTATTGGCCCGTCCACAAAGACCTGAATCCAATCCTCCCACATCCAATATTCTCCACATCAATAATTCCACCCAATCAAGATTTTATCTTAATACTAACAATTATTTAGATGGCTAAATCAAGAAACCATACCAACCATAACCAAGTTAAAAAAGCCCACAAAAACGGGATCAAAAAACCAAGAACCCAAAGATATCCATCTTTAAAAGGGGTTGATGCTAAATTCCGTAGAAACCATAAATACGCTTTACATGGTACTGCTAAAGCTTTAGCTAAAGCTCGTGCTGAAAAATCCGCTTAAATTAAATGAAGTAATCATTTGTACTATGTCATATAATTTTATGTTAATATTTTTACGGGTTTCGTTTGGAATTCAATAAACATTTTCTATTAGATGAACATGTAGATAAGTAGAGGGCCAAAGGCCAAGACCAGTAGTAAGGAGCATGCGTGGAGGAGTCAGTTGGTGGGGCAGTTAACTTGGATCTTAACAGATGGTAGAGATCTGGGATTAGAGGGGTCTTCCGCTATAGACTGGTGCTGAGGTGTTGATTAAGTATGTCTTGGTTCCTGTCTCTCAGTCTCTCAGTCTCTCAGTCTCTCAGTCTCTCAGTCTCAGTCTCTCAGTCTCAGTCTCTCAGTCTCAGTCTCTCAGTCTAATTTTTGATGGCTCCAGTGTGCGCGACTGTCTGCTAATCTCAACTTATTCCTTTATGGTATAGAATCACTCATATCTTGGGGTCCCGCCAATTTACTTCCTTTGCATATTTTTTGCTTCCATAATGTCGGCATTTGGGAGTAATACAATGATACCGAATGGCGGTAACACCAATAGTAACAACCAAAACAACCCTAAAGATAGGCGAAAGGATTATAAACGAAAGAACTTTCAAAAGACCAATCCAGTTAATCGAAATAGACCCAAGAATAATTCCAATTCATCTAATAACACTCATCCCAATGTTAACTCCAATTCTCATTCGAAATCAACTCATGGATCCAATACATTTAATAACAAGCCAAATAACTCGGGTGGTAGAAAGAAACATCCCTTCAACAGCAACAACAACAATAATAACATTAATAACATTAATTCCATTAATGGTACTACTAGTGGTACTATTGATGGGATCACAGATGATAATGAAATGGTAGAAGATACTTTACCAGAAGCTAAAGTGATTCCTAAGAGTTCTAATAAATATCAACAATTTTCATCGCAAGAGAAGTCTATAACTGGAACATTATTTCCTAATCCTGAACAATTGGGGTTTAAACCTAAACAGACATCTAAACGAGAGGTTCCTAAATTTTTACAGGTTCAGTCACGAGCTATAAATCCTATACCTTTTAAACAAGATGAATGGGATAAATCAAATCAACAAAAAATGCTTCAAATGGAGCAGAACAATAATGGTAATGATTATCAAGGACTATACGAAGAATTTCAAAGAATGAGAGAAATCGAGAGGAAAAAAATGGAAGATTTAGGATTGGTAGATGCTGAAAATATTCGTAAAGATTTAAATGATGCTATTTCATTTAATGGTACATGTTTAGATATGTGTCCTATATTTGAAAGAGTCAGAAGAGCTTTGGAAAATAATGTTAAATCTTTAGAAAAAAATCCTGATACTAATAAAATCGCTAGAGATAAAGCTATTAAAGCATTTTCAAGACCTGCAGCTGGTCAACCACCCCCATTACCTTCAGAAGTTAGACCTCCATTTGTTTTAGTTAAAACATTAGATTATATCATTGATAGTATTATTCCTCATTTACCAGAAGCTCATTCATTTATTTGGGATAGAACCAGATCTATTCGTCAAGATTTTACTTATCAAAATTATTATGGACCCGAATCAATTGATTGTCATGAACGTATTGTTAGAATCCATTTGATATCTTTACATATAATGGCTGGGAGTGACATAGAATATTCTCAACAACAAGAACTTGAACAATTTAATAAAGCTTTACAAACATTAATGGAAATTTATCAAGACGTTCGAAATAGAGGTGGGAGATGTCCAAATGAACCTGAATTTAGAGCTTATTATTTATTAAGTCATTTACGGGAACCTGAATTAGAACGTGAATTGCAAGTTCTTCCTGATTATATTATGAACAATAAATTAGTCAACCTCGCTCTTCGATTTAGAAAACTCGTTTCACAAAATAATCGAGTGGAAAGAGGTTATAAAAATTCCATTGGAGCTTTGAATTTATTTATTGAATTTTTTAGATTGATTTTTAATGACGAAACGCCCTTTTTAATGGCATGTTTATTAGAAACTCAATTTAATGAAATTCGATTTTATTCTGTTAAATCAATGACTAGAGGTTTCCATACTAAAGGTAAACCATATGACGGAAATATTTTAACTGCTATCTTGGGATTTGATGATATTTCTCAATTGATTAAATTCCTTGAATATTATGAAGTTGATATTATTTATGAAAGAGGTTCTGGTACTGATAAATCTGTTTTAGTTGATTTGGTGAATAAAGAAAAATTGGAAACGAAATATAAGTTGAATTCTATTAATGAAAAACCCAAATTATCTCAATTTTATTCTCAAAAATTAGATCAGAAAATTACAAAATCTTTATCACAGTTCATAAATTCTGGGTTTCCAAATGATAATTTACAGTTAAGGTCTACAAATGATCTCAAGGTTTTAAATTCCAATAAGAGTATTTTTGACAATAACAAATTTAGAACTAATATTACTAATACTACCAGCAATGCTGGTTCTATAGATGGATCAACTCAAGAGGTTAAAGCGGGTTCATTTGCTGATTTTATGTCAAAATCTTCTAAAGGCCAAGGATTTGGATTTGGTAATTCTTCAAAGGATAACAATAGTAGTTCAACCAATAGTTCTGGGTTTGGGTTTTCTAAACCGGTTTCTGAAGCTCCTAAAATAATATCAGAGGACAACAAGAATGATTCAATGAAACCATTTGGATTCAGTACAAATAAAGATGATTCGTCACTGATTTCAAAAGCCCCATCTTTTAATTTCACTAAACCGAATCAGCAGCAACCTAACCAAGCTTTATCAGGAAATCAATCGTTGCAATCGACTCAAACACTTTCTAAACCATCAATTCCTCAAAATATTGGATCCGAGCCAACATCAAAACCAAATACACCAACAACATTCAGTTTTGGGAAATCACAACAACCTCAACAACAACCAACTACTCAAGTTTCAGATCCTAAACCTTCATTTGAATTATCTATTAGTAAACCTACCTCATTTCATAAGGTTGAAAGTTTGAAACCACAACCGGATATTAATGGTACTAGTATTTCTCAACGCTTGAACCAGAGACCTATTGAAACAGTGAAAACTAATAGTATAAAAGATTCTAAAAACTTCATACCAGCCATTACCAATTTAAGAGATGAGATTTTGAATCAAGCTATAACTGAAGAATTGAATAGATATTTACCTAAACTAATTCAATATGATAATAAACTTAAAGAACGGGGGAAAATAATTAATTCATTAGCATCTGAATTATACAATGCTTTTATTAATGAAATTATTTTCAAGACAACTTTAGAAATTCAAGGAAATTATTTCTATCGAGATCATTTGAAACGGAATATTATTCGAAAACTTAGTGATAAGGGGAAAAAATTAATGGAAAAACAAGCATTTAAGAGGAAGAAACAAACCGAATTAGAAGGAGTTAAATTCATGAAAACTTCTGGATTAAAGAGACAATTATCTAATACAAGTTTTAATAGTTCAACCGTTAGTAGTAAAAGAAGTCATTGGAATAATGAAGTAAGTATTGATGAAATTGTTGATAGAAGAACTGAAGTTGAAAAATTATGGGAACCAATTAATTTCTCCAAGATTATTGAAACTTGTAATGCTAATTTAATGACTAAACTTAATGAACCAAATAAAATGACTGGATTAATATTAGTTGAAGATTGGAAATTAAATTATTCTAAATGGCTAAACAATAAATTAGCATTACTGGTTAATAAAGATCGATCTATTTATGAAAAGTCAATCATTAGTAATGATAAACAATTAATAATAAATTTTAAAAGTTTACCAACAAAAGACTATTTAAATAAACAATTTTTCCAAGATACTTCAATTATAGTATTTGAATGTGGTTTATTAAACGATCAAACAAATTATAAAGATATTAAAGCTAAACTTCATAGAGATGGATTAATATTATCCAAGATTTTACTGTTAATTAATCGATATGGCTATTATAAATTGCAAATCATCATAGTTTATTGGGATGTTAGTAATAAAGGATTAACTCTCGATGAAATTAATCATGAATTGAATTTGAGTAATACCAATAAATATCATCATTTAATTAATCAAATTATAATTTGTGATATGAGTCAAAGTAATATTAATGAGATCTTGAATGAAGGGTTTGATAAATTGAGTCATAATTTTACTGGAGAATTAACTAAAAGAGGAGAGAAATTTCAAAAGTCAATTTCAAATAGTACCACCAGTACCACTAGTGCCAATGGTGGTACTCCCGGTGGTACTCCTGGTGTAACACCTAGTACTAATACATTTGCTAAACCAGTGACGAAAATTAATAATGATAAATTTAAAGCTCAAGAGTTAAGATTAATTAATAAAGCCAAATTAGATAAGAGGTATTCATATTTAAACAATCATTCTATAAATAATAGCATGAATTATCTGGTTAACCAACTGATTAATCAACTGCTATTTAACCAGCTGATTAACCAACAACTTAATAAACTGATTTTGAACCAAACCTTGAATCAGTCAATGAATCAGTCAATGAATCAATCAATGAATCAATCCATAAACCAATCCATGAATAATTCCAATATTTTAGATGGGAATATATCCATACTTGGAAAATTTGGAAATGAAATTATTGAAGAAAGCACCCCATTTAATTCACCTAAAAAGATGAAATTAGCAGGAAATCATGGTAAACCAATCACAAGTAGTTTACAACAATTAATTGACTTAACTACAAAAGTTAAATCAAAATATAAATCCGAAAAATAATTAAGCATAACTTCAAGTCATTCTTTGACATTATTTGTATATAAATCTGCATATAAGAACCCTGAAGGCATTATTAATTGTACGATATATAACATTAATATATATATGTATATTAGATTTTATTTATAGCCAGTATAAATGAAAAAGAAAATTATGTAATACGAGTATCATATGATGCTAATGAAAAATATACTATGTAAAGAAACGAAAAGGGTAATAACCGTTAATGCTAAGTTTTAGATAATGGACGGGAAAGGTTTACTAGCCATTTCTTATAGTTTAATTCAAGATAATCTGAATTATTAATTTTATAATTTAATTTATCTAAGTCTCTTAGGGTATCTAGGATAGTACCAGAGGTACCAGGGGGGACATCAAAGTTAGTACCATAAATGATACCCCGTTCTGGATCCCTCGCACCAGATTGGGTCGATTCCAGATACGACCCAAACCCCAAATACGTATACAGATGATCCTCATGAGACTTATCATCAACAAGATGATGATCTTGATTTATTATATCCATATCATGATGAACTAATTGTTGATAATGATGAACACATGGTTCAGAAGATTTTGAACAAAATGAACATTCGTACAAAAATGGTACTTGCTCATTACCAGTCTCCCACATCCCAACCGCGCTGATCGCATCAGGGTCCTCATTGGCGGTACCAGAACAGATCCCATTAGCACCAACTTCAGCCGATTGTTGTTGGTCTAACAACTTACACTCTTCACAACAGTATAAAGAATTTGGCATGCATGGTCTACCGTGTGCAGAGCAATAATCTTGAAACATCTTCACCAACTTTTCAAGACAAGAACAACAACAACAACAACAAGAACAAGAACAAGAACAGGATAAAAAAAAAGGAAAAGAGAAAAAAAAAACCTGGGGAATAATTTAAATATATAGATCGTACCAGCGCAAATTTTAATACCGAACCATAATACAGGCAGAGAGGGAGAGGGGCAATAAGGTGTTCAGAATTTGGCATTATTAAACGAAGGAGGGTGCGAAGTGGTAAAAAATATTACCAAAATCTGGTAAAATCTGGGAAAAAAACTCCTAAATAGTGCGATGTTGACAATAGTGGTTAGGAATATTGTAGTTATTAACTAGTTAAGAGGGGATTAAATACAATAAATAGATCAATGGGAATGGTAGATGAACATAGTGGTTGGCAGGTAAAATCATGGATATGAATATAAACATAAGTCGTCACAAATCGTGACTATAAATCTAGTCTGTGGCCCAGTCTCTGGCCCCACATGCTGCCCACCAGCACCCGTGTTTGCTTGTAGGGTGCAGCGATGCATATTGGCAAAAAATACTAATGGTTTATCCAGTTCAGTTTGTGGGGGGAGGGAAATGTCTGGCTGGTTGGGTCATAGATGAGAATTGGTGTTAGGAGGGGAGCATGTAGGAAGTTTGTAGATGTAGTAGATGGAGTGTTGATAATAATAGGAGATAGATATGGTGGCAGAGATATGTGATGGAGGTACTAGGTACTAGTAAGGTATGAGATGAAACCATCACTAGAGGTACTATAGTGGTACTATAGTGGTAAGGTGGTACTATAGTAGTACTATAGTAGTACTATAGTGGTAAAGTGGTACTAAAGTGGTACTGTAATAGTACTAAAGTGGTACTGTAATAGTGCAATGGTGGTACTGTAATAGTACTATAGTGGTAGTGGTACTAATGTGGTACTAATGTGGTACTAATGTGGTACTAATGTGGTACTAATGTAGTCTCTACTAGTCTCACTAGTCCCACTAGTTCTCTACTGATACTTTCACCATCCGCGCTGCTTCACTTGATCGCGATCTAATTCACCACTCACTCGTTCTCCATTAACATCATTCTGACATTCATCACTACTTCTATCCCTGCTATTGAACCTATCAACCCTCCTACACTAACAGTTTTGTTTCCTATCTAAAGCTTCATCCCAATTGATTACTTTCATACCCTCATGCTTTACTCGTTCTACATTTATGACAGACACTGTAATTGTATCTACCATCGTCAATTCTCAATGGTATCTGATGGTTCTATCAATTCAGATAACGAATCTGATATTGCAAAGCTTCTATTTGGTGTATTATACTCATTGAAAAACTTATCTAGTAAACTAGGAGACCTGAATTCCAAATACAACCAATTGAATTCATTTTCGTCTTCAAGGTTTAGAATTCATTTCTTAGAGACTTTGACCAATTTAAAGTTTGTTTTGGTTACTGATCCAGTGATAGATAACTTACAAAACGTCTTATGGGAATTATATTCTAATTATTACTTGAAAAATGTGGTTCATAATCCTTTAATGCTGGTGGATTTTAATAGTGACGAAAAGATTTCCAATATTAATTTTATTAATCAGACCGATCAGTATTTAAAATCGTTACCGGTGAATGAGAATTAGGATGATTGACGAAAGTGAATGATTGAGGAAAGTGAATGACTAATGACTAAATTGCTGTTAACGGAGTTTATAGCTGATTAACGGTGAAAAAACTTGATTTTCTACTTTTAGTATGATATAGTTGATATATTCGGGATCCCGACTGGCAGTTGATTTTTCTTACTATGGGTGTGAGGATGCGCTCGCCGATCCCGAGTTTCTGGGGTAAGGGTGCCCGATTTTTCGGCCCACCGAAAGATTTTTTCATCTATATGAGAGAGCCGTTCATCTGTTAGAATCAAAAATACCAATCATGTATATATATTCACCTAGATGAAGTTTTTTTTTTTAAATATTCCCTATTCTTATTAAACCCTTTAAAATATGTTGTTGGAACACGAAACTTATAATTTCAAATCAAGTTATCATGAAATAGGATTAGTGTCATTAGTATCAATGGCACAAATCTTATGCCAAGGGAGTATTGCCATGTCATTAAGTACTATGGATATTGTTTTAAAATCATTTCCTGTAGCTGAAGATGAAATATCTACTACTAAAGTATGGATTATGGCTTCTTTTGCTTTAACGGTAGGGACATTTATATTAATTTCTGGGAAATTAGGTGATTTATTCGGATTAAGAAAAATTGTCTTATTAGGATGGTTATGGGTATCATTTGCTTCATTATTGACAGGGTTATCTTATTATACCAATTCAGTGATATTTTTCATTATTTGTAGAGCATTACAAGGAATTGGATTTGCTTTATTATTACCTTGTGGAATGGGGATTCTAGGTAATGTTTATCCTAATGGATTCAGAAAGAATTTTGCTTTTAGTTGTGTGGGGGCTGCTGGTCCTACAGGGGCTACTTTGGGAGCTATATTTGCTGCTTTAATTGCTCAATTATGTTGGTGGCCTTGGTGTTTTTTCCTTATTTCAATAATATGTTTGATTTTATTTACCTTATCATATTTTTTAATCCCCACTATTAATCATAATTACGATGATGAAGGTAACGAGAAATATTTAAGTTTAAGTGATTTCTTTAAAGAATTTGATTATCTTGGATCAATTTGTGGATGTTCGGGACTTATAATTCTTAATTTTGCTGTGACTCAAGGTCCTCTTATTGGATGGAACACTATTTATATTATCATATTATTATGTTTATCAGTATTCTTAATTATTGGGTTTTTCATTCTTGAATTATATTTTATTCAAAAACCTTTATTACCCAGATCAATTTTTAATTATAAAATTGGTCTTGTTTTAAGTTGTATTGGATTAGGTTGGGGATCATTTGGAATTTGGCAATATTACTATTGGGCTATTATATTAGAGCTTCGAAATTATACTCCAATAATGGGATCTTTAACTTATATACCTTTGATGATTTTAGGTAGTATTGCGGCTTATTCAGTAGCATTTTTAATTCACAAGGTTAAACCTTCATATATTTTATTTTGTGCAAGTGTTTCATTTATGGGTGGATGTATTATGTTATCTATTATGCCAGTAAATCAAAGTTTTTGGAGGATTTCATTTGGCCAATTATTTGTAATCACTTGGGGAATGGATTTAAGTTTTGCGGCTGGTTCAATAATCTTATCAGATTATTTACCTAAACGTCATCAAGGAATGGCTGGATCTTTAATCTCAACAGTAGTTAATTATTCAGTATCATTATTCTTAAGTTTAGGAAGTAATATTGAAATTGAGACCCTTAAAACCACTAGTAATCAACTCGTTGGTTATAGAAATGCGGTATATTTTGGTATTGCAATATCTGGATTTGGGGTTATTATGGCTATATTATTTATTGGATTACAAGTTTACGTTAATGATAAAAGTGGAACTTTCACTGAAAAACTGGATATGGAGTCAGAGGTGTAGAAGTCATAGTCCCTGGTAGGTTTACTATGAAACCTTATTCGCATTAGCATATATAAATGTACATTAATTAGAGTAGTCAGGTTTTCTTCTTCTGTAGGATGTTTTGGAGCCGAGTTTTCAAGGAATGGTGTAAATTAGGATAACAATTATAAAATTATTAATATTATTATGTCCTTACCATACTCTAGAACATAATAAGGAGTTAGTACTAGTGTTCATATGTTATTCTCTTGTGTCTCTCATCAGCAGATTAAAGTAAATGCTGCGAATGTTACCATAGTTAACTAAAAAAAATGCGCGAGAATATTGAAATATTTCAGTGGTTAACCAAGTCAAAATCTCTTGAATTGACAACTACTTTAAGGGTTTATACAAGTAATCAATCTTTAAAACCATTCATTTCCCATCCAAACCAACAGGAGTTATTAGAATCCAGCGTTTTTTTGAATTGTAAACTCCAATTATACGGTGAAATCTTGGTGTGTTTTTGTGCGGTTTCAAGGCCCCAGATTTTTACTTTAGCATAATGTCTACAACTACTACACACACTTCATCTAATGCCACAGCTTTGAATAAATCACTTGGTAATAAAGGTACCAATACATTTGGAACAGCGGGTGATGCTGATAATATACCCACTGGTGCTGGAACGTCGGTGTCACAATCACAAGCTCAAGCTCAAGTTCAATCGGGTAATAAACGTAATGAATTGGAAAATTTAATTCGGGAATTACAAACAAAATTGGGGTCAAATTGGGATAAATATCATGAGACTTTAAGTCTTTTCTTGATTGGGAAATTAAGTAGAAAAGAGTTGGTTCAAATAGTGATTCCATTATTGAAGGATGGCTTAATTAAATATCATAACAAGTTATTATTATTAAATTTTGCTAATTCTTTTAAGAATATTCCAACTGATTTTCAAAATGAATTTGCAAGTTTTTGGAATAAAAAATCCAAAAATAAAACTGTGAAATCATCACAATATGAAAAATTCAAACAAAATATTATGGGATTACCATTAAAAGAAAGAAGAAGAATTAGAACTATAACTAGAGATTCTGGGAAAAAGAATAAAATTAATGCTGGAATAACTTTAACTCGTCATGGGTTATTACCTAAGATTCCTTCTATTCAAGATAAAGAACAACAACAATTGCAAGTTAATAATTTAGTATCATGGCAACAAGATGTAGTTAATGGGATAAATACTCCTATTGCTACAGATACTTATGAATTACCAGATGCTGATGATTTAACTAAACGAGTATTAATGATTATGAGAGAATCTGGTTTAACCGGTGGAATAAATCCTCAAGTATTAGATCTTATATATTTGGGATTAGAATATTATCTTAAAAATATTGTTGAAACCACTATTGATGTAGCTAGATATCGGGAACATAAATATAACAATGATGATTTCTTGACAACTGCTATTCAAACTGTTAAGGAAACTTTTGATGAAGGTGGTTCTGGTTCGGGTGTTGGAGCTGGTTCTAGTTCTATCAATGAAGGAGATGTTGATTCTGATGATGAAGATTCTAGAGATCCAAAACGAAGAAAAGTAACTTTAAATATTGATGATATATTCAACTCATTAGAAATGTTCCCATATATGACAGAAGCAAATGGACCAAAATACCGTTTAAATAACATCATGTTAAAAAATGATGATGATAATGATGTTTATGTTAGTAACAGTAATCCAATAGATTATGAATTACCACCAAAAACTAATATATTAGAACCGGTGACTAAAATAAATGGAACTGTGGAGCCAGCTATTAATAAGGTTCATAATGATAATACAAAAGGTCCGGAAGAGATCCATGAAAATTCTAAAGTTAAACCGGATCCTGAATCTAAATCTGAATCCAAACCCCAAGATTCGACTGATAAACCATCCCAAGGTTCTACTACCAATGAACCGGGAACTCATAATAATGAATCAAATTCCAACAATGCCACTACTGATAATACCAATACCACTAATAACACCACCGCTAAACCAAACACAACTACCAACACTACAAAAGCTCAAGAGAAATCAAAACCATCTGTATCTAATAGTGAACAACCTCCAGTTCAATCTCGAATTGGTACCGCAGACGAATTGAAATGGTTGGTACATGATTTATATACCCACATGTAAAATAGTGAACAAATCAAATATTCAGACACATTAATCAGATTTAGAATATATAGTGATCTAGACAGAACTCAATTTCTTTACTTTATTCAATCTATTTATAAAATGTAATATACAACAATTAATCTTTAATCATGGTAATTTTTCAGTTATGGTACAATTCTTGTAAGTTATTTAGTAATGGTAATGCAGGTTCTAAGTTAGGCATTTGACTAAGCTGACATAAATGAAAGCATTTAGTCAGTTTATGGAAGTAACTTAATAATGATGATATCATTGGATTAGCCAGAGTATCCTTTAAACTTAATATATCACTTTGTTGTGTTAATGAATTATTGGAAACCCGTAAGAATGAAATATTTGAATCTACCGAATGATTAGATACTTCTCCTTTAATGTTAACATTATAAAACTTACAACTATAATTAGAATTTGGAGATATTTGATTCATAGTATTATTCAAAATCATTTTAAAATTTTCTGGTTCATCTAATAACATGATTTGACTGGTTATATCTTTAGGAGATTCAATCAGACGATTAGACAATTTTTGTGAAGAATCAAGAATGTCATTGATGGAATTATCTGTAAGCTCAATGGCTTTACAATTTAATGTTAAATAATCCCATTTATTTGAGATTTGTTTATAGCTATTAAAAACCAAAGCTGCAAATAAATCCTGATGAGGAGATTGATCATTATTAGGCTCAAGTTCATTACCACTTAATACTATGGATAAATTCTCATTCAAAATATTAGAAGATATGAAATATTTAAATTGAGCTAATATATCTGATTGATTATTAGTCGATAAAGTTTTATCGAATTGAAAAAAATGATTCTTATTAATTTCAAACGAATTATCTAGGGTCGGATTTATATATGAAGGAACGTTAACATAAATTCGACAAGAATTATTCAGATGGTTTAATATAGAATTCTCCAATATTAATTTAGTATTATTATGCTTAGAAATTCGATTAGAAATATCTTCATAAATTTCATTGGTTTTGGAAAGTTTAACATTAAATTCATTATCTATTTTTGTAATATCTGATAATTTTGATTCTAAGGCATTAATCTTAGTTAATAAATCATTTTTAACATTAATAAAATTGTTATCAGAAGATTCTAAAGTATTAATTTGATCTTGAATAAACTTATTTTCATGTTTCATCAGATCTATTTCCAGTTTTAAATCATTTAGTTGACTCACTAACTCATTTAATTTATTTTGTTTAAATTCATATTGTTTAGATAATTGATCAGATTTATCCATTTTTTGTTCTAAAAATTTAGCCAATTGTTTATCAAGTTCTGTGGTTTCAAGCTTAATTTTATCAGTTTTCATTTGAAGTAAATGATTAAATTGACTAGTTAATTGAGATTTTTTAGTATTTAATTTATCAATCATTTGAATAATGTCATCATCTTTAAAATTTTTAGCAATGGCCAATTGATTAGATAATTCAAACTTAAAATCTTCAAATTGGGAATCTAATTCATTAGAATATTCTTTCAATTTAACATTAACCATTTTCTCCTTATTATAAACATTCTTCATAATAGAATCTTCTAAATATTCAAATTTCCGTTTATGAGAATTAATGGCTTGTCGAAGTTCCAGTAATCTTGTAACAAGTTTTTTGTTAGCTCTTTTCAATTCATTAATATCAATTTCTAAATCATCGATTTTTTCAGTTAAACCACGTAATTCTTCATTTAATACATCATTTCTTTTCATGGTTAATTCAATGTCTCTATGAAGAGTTTCATCATGCAGTTTTACCATTTTACCCATCATATGATCAGGAATGGTATGGGTTGATTGTTGAGGTTTCCGGCTATTAAGGGTTTGATTCATTCCAATCAAATCATTTATATGTTTTAAATTAATATTTGGATTGGTGGAAGGAATAGGAATACCGGATGAACGACTTCGTTTAGAAGAACGAGATTCTGATTCTGATTGTGTTTGTGATTGTGTTTGTGATTGACGGGTTGAGTTATTGATAGAATTACTTCCATGACCATTGGATGAAGTTAAATGGACTGTTCTATCATCTGGTAAGGTTTGGGGAGCTATGGAGTTATTTGACTTGGAATCAATAGTGATTTCATGGTCTTCATCTTCATCAATTCTCGCTAGCGTGAACTTTAACAGAGAATTCTGAGATCCATCTACCGTGTTATCAATTCTTTCCAAAGGCCGTTTAATTCTTGAATCATGAAACCCAGAAGCTGACGATGGTCCCAGTTTTATTTCTGGTTGACCACCAGCTGTGGAACCTTCACCAGTATTATGTTGGTCCATAAGTGATCTAGTAAGGTATTAGATATATACAGATTTTAGATGTAAACAAGTGCGAGATTGTATATTTACAAGTTTTTACAAGTGAGCTAGTGGGTGTGGTAAGTGGAGTAGGCCCGCGACCATACGTGGGGCTGGTACCACCTGGGTCCAATAGACTAGCACCATTTTAGCACCATCAACGTCAGCTCTAGCTCTATACTATTACAGTATCAACACCAAAGCATTAATACCCTAGCATTACACCAGTAACATCTAATTCATAACGTCTCATATCATCCTTAATTATCAAAATCCTTACGTTGCAAGTTACGAGACATTGCCGGTAAAGCTACTCTAATTCCATCCAACTCAGGGGCCATTAGTACTTGACATCCTAATCTAGAAGTTTCAGTTAATCCAAATGCTAAATCCAACATATCATTTTCATCATCACTTGGTTCAGGAATTTCATCATAAAATTCCGGATCAACAATCATATGACAAGTAGAACAAGCACATGATCCACCACATGCTCCTTCAACATCTAATCCATGTGCTTGAGCAATATCCATTAAATTATCACCAGCTGCTGCTTCAACTTCAATTTGATTTCCTTCTTTTGTAATAAATGTAATATGTAATTCTTCTCCTGGCTTAGGGGTATGAACATGCCCATGGAAGTTTGGGACGGTTTGATGGAATGCTCTGATTGTGTTGAGACGAGGAACAGTAGGTACTACGGACCTGATTGGTCTTAAAGGTTTCATGGTTCTTGAAATTTGTGATGATCTTATGAGATTTGATAGCATTATTGGAATACAATTCTGTGAAATATCTATGGGGGCTCGTTTATGTGGAATGTATATACAGTTATTCGGGGTGTATTAGAAGTTAAAATGGAGGCTGTTGATATGGGTCCAGTATCAAGTAATGATATTAGATAGAACTATAAGTACGCTACAACTGTAGTTATATTAGTTAAAATGGAACTTGCGAATTCTGAATTTTTTTTTTTTTCGGTCCGCTCGATGATTAATTCGGACATCATGATTAGTCCGTACCGTTCTTCCGTGTTGCAGCCGTGGACAGTCCACTCCTTGGGAGTCATTTAGGGAGTCATCCAGAGAGTCATCTATGATGAGATATTGAAACATTAGGGGATGATTTTCATGAAAGTGAAGTAGTGGAGGTATGTACTTGTAGTTTGTATGATAAGGCCTGGTTTCGAGTATTGACTACATTGTTCTTGGTGACATTAAAGTACAGACACTAAATCGGGACCTCACTTGTGGAGGGTGAAAGGGTTTACGCAATGGATGTTGATTTAGATAAGGGTATGGATGAACTGCAAATAGAAAAATTAAATAACCGGAAATGAAGTTTTATTGAACTATAATAAAGATATATGCCGAAAAGAAGGTCTATGATGAGACTAAATAGGCTTTTATGACTTTAAATATCATATTGCTTGAACCAAACCCGAGATGTAGCATGCCTGAGAATTTGCACCCAAATGAGGCGAAAAACACTTCTTGAGGATTAATGGAAATGATAATTACTAGCTGTACAAGTTACATCGAACAATCCAAGGAATAGAGAATGAATATAAAAACTACATCTTCATGTTAATATGGACTCAATGAAGTTATGGAAGCCGATAAGTGAATCACGAGACCAGTCCTATAAACAGTCCTTACTACATTTAGTACTCCAGTCAATAACATCCTTTCACCTTTTATTACCTTAACTTGAAACTTTCTCTCATCATCATATATTAAACAAATTACCAAAATTTACTGGCAAGAACTAAAAATATCAATATAATCAACACAGCAATAATCGCATAACTAATAAACTTGTTAGCAGTTAATCTTCTACTCATAGATTTTAATGTCTTCATAGATTTGTCAACATAACCATCTGCAGTCAATAAGGTATTTCTCGACCCACTAATTTGTTCTCGTTGAGATCTTAAATCATTTAAAATATTACCACCAATTCCTTCGGTCTCTAAAGCAATCCTTTGAGATTCCCTTAATCTATCGCTGGACCTTTCTAAAGATGAATTATTATTTAATAATTGTTTTCTTTGACTATCACGTAAATCATCACCTGAATCCATCCCATCTTCATATCGATTTCCAAATAATTCAAACTTATCTTGATCATCTAATAATTGATTAAGCCTAGTTTTACAATCATTAATCTGACTCTTATATTGACGGATCTTGGTATTATAAGATGATCTTTGGTTAGATGATAAGTTCTGAACTTCTAAATTCATTTGATCTATCAATTCTAAACATTCATCACTAGCAATTTCTATGGACTTTAATGCTTGTTTCCGTTGATCTTCAAAATGTTAGTATTTATATTCATTACAATTTCACGATTGCCAATTTGGGAACTATATTAAATACATACCTGGGTCATTGATTGAACTGATAGATGCTAATTTAGATTTAGCATCCTGGATGGCCAATTGAAAGTCTCCTTCGTAGTTACTGAATACTTCTGACATGGTGTATACTTGAAAGTAATGATGATGTTAATTTCTCACATTTATTATCATGAGTGCGCACTCTCCCTTAGCCCCTAAGGGTCTGGCATCTGGTATCTGGCTTCTGATAGCATCTAGCTTCTTAACCCTTATGTATTGATACTGTACTACACCACTTATAATAATATCCATTTTTCTATAAAAAATCAAACTAACACTATAAACTAATCATGTCTAGCCTCAAACTCATCAGCATTATCATTCTCTGATCCACTTTGATATTTTTTATAAGCATTTTTAATATTATTAAGAAAATTATCATTAAAAGTAGAATTAGAATGAGAAGACCCTGAAGATTTTGTTCTAGATAATTTGTTTTGTTCGTTATTAACCATTTCATTATAATTCAATATGGATTTGTTACGAATCAATTTAGCTTTAACCCGTTCTTCTTCTTCATCTAAATCTAATGAATTCATAGTTAAGTTTAATAATGATTTACCCGATCTTCTTCTAGTTAAATTACCAGGGAATGGCCCACTTTTTGGTAAATGCTTTTCAATAGAATCTAAATCAAGTTTAGTAGGTTCAGCTACACTACTAGAATCATCCAACCCACTTGAAGCCATATCAGTATAAATTGATTGTCTTCTAGGAGTTCCAACTGATTTAGGAGTTTTAGGAGTTTTATAACCAACCCCATTATCATGGATCCATTTAGCCACTAATGCAGTCCAACCACATTGATGTGAAGCTCCTAATCCTCTACCGGTGTCACCATCAAAATACTCATAAAATGGTATACAATCTTTAAATAATGGATTTTTATTAGCAATATCATCATCTCCATTACATGGTCTCTTTTCATCTTCATCTGGCATGAATAAATTAATTAATCTATATTGAATTTCTTGAGCACATTGTGCCAAATTTAAATAATCACCTGATCCTTTTGGACATTCAACTTTTAAATCTGGTCCATAATACAAATAAAATCTTTGTAATGCTTCAACAAGTAAAAAATTTACTGGGAACCAAATTGGACCTCTCCAATTAGAATTACCTCCAAACATCCCTGAATCACTTTCTCCTGGTAAATATTCAACTTTATAAGTTTCACCATGGACATTCATTTCAAATGGATTTTTTTCATGATATTTACTTAATGATCTAATACCAAAATTTGATAAAAATTCATCTTCATTTAACATCCGATCTAAAATACTTAATAAACGATCTTTATCAACTAAAGCTAATAATAATCTTTCACCAACTCCTCTTGCTTCCATTGAGGCAATATTTCTTTCAGCAATATTTTTACGATGATTAATAAACCAATCCAATCTCTTTTTGAAAGAGGGAAATTTATTTAATAATTCTGGCTCTAAAGTTAATGATGCATATAATGGAATTAATCCAACTAATGATCTAACTGGTAATAATTGAGCATTATTATCACCATAAGTAATGGCATCATAATAAAATTTGTCTTCTTCATGCCATAAAGATACTTCTCTTCCATCACTTTTATAAGTCATGGCATCAGCAATTAAAATAAAATGTTCAAAAAATTTAGAAGCAATATTTTCATATATAGGTCTAGTTTTAGCTAATTCTAAAGCAATATTTAACATTTGTAATGAAAAAAATGCCATCCAACCAGTTGAATCAGCTTGTTCTAAATCACCTCCAGTTGGTAAGGGTTCAGATCTATTAAAAATCCCAATATTATCTAATCCTAAAAATCCTCCTTCAAAAACATTTTTACCTTCATGATCTTTTCTATTTACCCACCAAGTAAAATTTAATAAAAGTTTTTGAAATAATGTTTCCAAAAAATCTAAATCCTCTCTACCATACATTTTACGTTCAATTTTAAAAATTCTAAAAGTAGCCCAAGCATGAACTGGAGGATTAACGTCACTAAAATTCCATTCATAAGCAGGGATTTGACCATTAGGATGCATATACCATTCTCTAGTTAATAAATCCAATTGTTTTTTAGCAAAAGTAGGATCAATCATAGCTAAAGGAATACAATGGAAAGCAGTATCCCAAGCAGCAAAAAATGGATATTCCCATTTATCAGGTAATGATAATATATCATTAATATACATATGTTTCCAATCTTTATTTCTACCATTAGCTCTATTTGGTGGAGGTTTTAAAGTTTTAGGATCACCTCTTGACCAATAATCATGAACAAAATGATAAAATTGTTTAGTCCATAATAAGCCTGAAAATGCTTGTCTTTGAACCTGTCTTAATTCATCAGACATTGGTAAAGGACTAACTTTCCAATAAAATGCATCAGCTTCTTCTTGTCTTTTATTAAACACATTATCAAATTCAAATTCATCAATATCTTCTAATTTTTTCGATAATTTATATCTTAAAGTAACATAATCACCTGGTGGTACTTGATCAAATTTAAACCAAGCACAAGCTTTAGTACCAAAATTTTGAGGGTTAATAGCCTCTTCATCATTATCAATTATTAAATCATGAAATGCATCTTTACAATATTTAGATTCATTAGGTTGATCATATAATTTTTTAGTATTAGTTTCATTTTCAGTAAATAAAAGTTGTGGTTCAATATCTTCAGCATCATCATTAAATCCAGGTGATGGAGCAAATAATAAATATTTTTTACCAAAATGATGATGATCAATTTCAATAGTATAATCATCGATTTGTTTAAGACTTGGTTTTGGTTTATCGTAAGTACCCCAAGACCAAGTATTTCTTAAAACCAAATGTGGTAAAATATGTAAAGGAGCGGGTTTATCGGCTCTATTATAAGCAGTAATTCTAAATAAAATCTCATCACCATCACCATCTCCTTCAGTTTCATCTTCTTTAGCCAGTTCTAATACAATATCAAAATATTCATTATTATCAAAAATCCCAGTATCAGTAATTTCATATTCATGTTCTAATCTTGATCTTTTTTGATTTTCATCAACCAATTGTTTATAAGGAAATTCAGTTTGAGGATATTTATATAAATATTTCATATAAGAATGAGATGGAGTATTATCTAAATAATAATATTGTTCTTTAACATCTTCACCATGATTTCCTTGAGAATTGGTAACTCCAAACAATTTTTCTTTTAAAATTGGATCTTTACCATTCCATAAACCCATGGTGATATTAATCAACAGATAAGAATCACTAATTCCTGCAATTCCATCTTCACCCCATCGATAAGTTCTAGATTTAGAATCTTCGAATGAAAAATCAGACCAAGCATCACCATTGACCGAATAATCTTCACGAACGGTTGACCATTGTCTTTCAGGAACAAAACTCCCCCAATTCCTAAATTTTGGATTTTGTAATCTTTTTTCTTCAGCGGTAAGTTCAAAATTTCCTTGATCATTATCATCATAATCACCATAACCAGGGTTGGTGGAGGTATTAGAAGAGGTAGTATTATGACGGGTATCACCATGGCCAGCACCAGAGTTGGTGAAAAATGGATTTGACATAGTTAATGAAGTTTGGAAAGGTGTGAAAATAATTTCCTTGAGCAACAATTGGACAACTGATAATTAATAAGGGATCAAATCTGTCAAAGGGATGTTAAGGTTTATCAGTGCGCAAGCCAAGGAAACAAACTGAGGCGGCGTGGGGTGGTGGGGTCAGACCCTGAGGAGTGTTGGGGGTGGAAACGGGGAGGGCAGCAAACAAAATGATAGGTGATATTATTGAGTTGATTATGATATAGGAAGTTAGAGGTCTGAAGAGGTAATGATTATAGTTAATACTGGAAGGTAGATATAGAAGAGTAAAGGAGCTTATGTCAATTAAGGCTGCAACAATAGCAATGCAAGTGCTACATGGCAATTACTGCGAAAAATGAAATGGCTGTTAAAAAATGAGGGCAGCAAGCTGAGAATAACAGGCATTGATAACAACAGGAGAAGAGTAAAGGAGAATAATGAAGAAAAATTATGCACTACATATTTATATTAATATGTTAATGTGGACCAAATATGCTAAGAGAAAATCAAATAATGCAATTGGTATTCCATGAACCTGTATTTACACCCACAGACGTTAGATTTACCCATATAGTATGTAATCACCTGATTTTTATATCTTCCGAAATCACCTCTAGATGGTTGTAATACTTCTATTATAAACATCATAAACATACATCTTATCCAATTTGATCAGTAAGGTATCTAATTGTTTACAAGTTAATTTACTCAATACATAAGGAAAATAATCACTCGATAACTCAGGGGAAATTTCAATATTTATCAATGAGTTATTCACTTTAAGAAGATCTATTAACTTCAATTGTAATGAAGATAAATACGGAAGTTTTAATGATAAATTACCCAAATTTCTTGATAACATAGGGAATTCAAGGTATTCTAAATTAGTGAACCGATTTAAATGATGAACGAAATGATTAAAATTATTAATATGTAACCCATGAGAATTATGAGATTTACAATTAAATGAAATTTCTAAATGACGTAAACAATCAGGAGATAAATGATTTACTAATTGTAATAAATGTTTGGATAAATCATTATCAATATGAAGTAATATTTTACATGAAGTTAAATTTGGTAATGATGATAAAAAATTATAAATATACCTATTAGTGGATTCATTATTGGAAATATTAATTTCAAGTTTAGTTAATTTTAAAAGATTTGACTGGGTTAATTTACTTAATAAATTGACCTCATTATTAATGCCAGTAATATCAAAGAATTCATAACAACTAATAAGTTTTAAATATTTCAAATGATTAAAATCAATTTTATTTAATAAACTAGAAACATCTCTTGGAGTTAAATAAAGATTAGTTAAATTTAATGCCAGTAAAGTTAATTTATAATCATTAATTAATAAATTATCGATAAAATCATCAACCATTATCAAAGTTTTCTTTGAAATTTTTAAAGATTTCAATTGTTTAAATTGACTTAAATCAATTTTAATATTATTAAAATCTTTAAAATCCGATAAACTAAGAGATTTTAAATTTAAAAAATTATTGGTGAATTTTTCAAAATTTTTAAAATTCCCATTTAAAATTAATAATTTTGAGGTTGGGATAGAATTGATAATTGATAAATCTAAATTATAAGTTGAGTACCATCTAAATTCTATTAAATTGGTTAAATGAGGGAAGATTCTATTGAAATAATCAATTAGATAATCTTCTGGTAAATCAGGTAAATTTTGAAATATTAAATGGTTGATGAATCCACAATATTGGGGATATTGAATTAATTTTTTGAGAAATCCTTTCAAGTTATAAATGGTGGTAATTCTTATACATTTGTTAGGATTAAAGGTAGTAGTTTGGTGGATGTGATTGTGATCGTGGTGGATGTGATTGTGATTGTGGTGGTGG